>JBCAUG010143643.1:0-20678 GCA_038406175.1 Haplosyllis leylae | reverse complement strand
GTGCGTTTATTCTACTCTGGCCCTATTAGCAGTGCGCTCTATATATACGGGTATATAGCGGCCTCCTATTGGCCGGTAAATTACGGGTCTAGGGTATGGGCGGAGCCCTCCCTGTAGGTGCTTAGGCACGTGTCGTACCCTGCAGTAGGGACAAAAATGAAGCACGAAATCCAGTTAAGACGTCAATAAATACCCATCGACTTTATTACTTGCTTAATTCGGATTCATGTTTCCAGGGAGGCGATTAGATGAACAAGCATCATCCTATGTCTAAAAGATGATTCTTCTGCGCAAAAATTATAAGTATGTAATGGTGATGTCTGTGAATAAAGGCTAAAATTCAGATAAAATCATGATCGAGTTTTTCCATAATTCTATGATCATGCCAGCATTGATGGAAAAAAGCAAAACAAAAAATTGCCCCCTGTGGGGATTGAACCTACAACCTCCAGATCATCACTCTAATGCTCTACTATTAAGGCCTTTATAAAATCATGCTCTATTGATTCCAGAAAAAATAATTCAAGTCCAACATGTCAAGTGGTGCACGAAACAAAGCTCACTTCAGAAATGTCCTGCTCAACACGTACCTGCCTAGAACAGTCAGTAGAGCGTTAGAGTGATGATCTAGGTTGTGGGTTTTGCCAGGATTTGGCAGAAAATAACGAATTACAGAAAAACGTCTGTTTCCTTAAATGCAAAATCAATCCATCAACCAGTAATGGCCTTCAGAATATGTTATAATCTTACCGAGATAGTAATTGCAACCAATACAGTTTGTGAAAATCTCTCTTCGTTTGTCTTTGATCCAAATTACTTTCCTGCTCAGTACAGCATTCTGTTTAGGTATCCAGAAAGACTTGATTATCTTTCCGGTAGAACCAAAATTTAATTTGTCTGCCTGTAAGAGACACAGATGCATAATCTAATTTGGGTTTCTTTTTTCAAAAATGTCTGTGCTTTTGTATTTTCTGCAATACAATGTATAAAAAATAGGTTTTTTTCTGTTCAGTAGAATTCGAGATATTGATATCATTTTATGGTTGAAATCAAATCATGTAAATGTGTATCTTTGCTTCAAATGAAAATGGTAAAATGAGCAAAAATGATCACATTTTAAAGTGTCCATCACTGAAGTGTTTCATGTTGCTCTCTTGATTTTATTTAGGCTGCAGATGTAACATTCGATGAATTTTAACATTTCAGTATTTAGACCACGTAAAATTCACTGAAAAAATATGAAATTTTGTGTAAATTCTACACATTTTAATCTTCATTTCAAGTATGTGTGAATAAAGATGCGACAAAATTTTAGAATTCATATGGAGATCTCGTTTCGAGATTGAAATTACTCTGTATGGAATGGGACAGATGTATCTTCGTGTAGAATTTTTCTTTCCATTACCTGTGTAAGATTTGTGGAATGATAATTTACATTACTATGTATGGGATTCATCTGACATAAACCAAATAGGTTGCTGTCAATTATGTGTTGTTGGTTGCATATGAATTTACTGAAACAATATATATTTCAATATGTTATTAAACAAAATTGTTTACAAATTAACATAAACACGAAAGTCCTCCTACGTTCGAGCCCGAACCTCCACCAATGCTTGTGGACACGTCTGCAAGTACATGGATCAAAAAGGCCTGGCTGCCATGCTGACCTCCATACAGTCAGCAGGTGTCACATCAGAGGTAAATCTAGGGAATCCATTCTGCACAGGTGAGGAAGCATACAAGTGAGGGATCCACCCTGGCTTTGAAACCCAGGGCAGACGTCACCAGAAGTCCAAAACAGGGGTATCAGTGGCCCCACGAAAGGAACTTATGTCCCCGCCCGTGGTGTAGCCTGTCCACCAGGGGACGGGGTATCCCCTGCCCTGTCAAGGGGATACCCCCGTCCCAGGCAGGACCTTGGACAGGACCAGGTGGGTACTCCCCCCCCTAGGTGGACGGATAAACAAAATAAAAATACTACCTTCTCGTAGTATAATGTAACCGGGCCGTAAATATTGATCAATACAATGTAAACAGAGACTATGACTTACCTTTCTTTCAGAAGCGACTGAAAGAGATTGAGAGTTTGAAATGTGAGTTAAGTCCTAGTAGTGGCAGCTTCACAAGGAACCATCAGTTATCCTCGTAGAATTGTCATTAGGTACCTGTGAGATTTTTCTGTGATCTTTTTTGCCTTTTAATTAGGAGATTTCTTTTGAATTAGGACAGCAAAATCCCACCTTTGCAGATTTATTGAATAGGGTCACAGCACGGCAGACCACTGATTGGTCGGTACTTAATTCCCAATTTTCTCGTAATGAGATGAATGAAATACGTGCTTTATGTTTGTAATTTAGGAAAAGCTGGATTTCTCGAGCTAAAGTCTCATTCAGACCAAGCGATAGCGTGAGCATGAACGAGAGCAGCATCGCTGGGTCTTGCTAGCGGCAAAAAATCAATTGGGTTCTGGACCCATTTTGGAGCGGCATTGCTAGTGGCAACTATCTCACTATGGCTCTTGCTATGGGTTGGTGTGAATGCTGCAATTGAGATCAATGTATTCCTTTCCAAGCGGGATGCCGCTCTCGCTCACGCTATCGCTAGATGTGAATAGACCCTAAGTCTACTTTTACTCTTATGACAACATGTTTAAATACCCTTGTACTCTACAATTACTCTTATGGCACATCTTTATCTTATTTTGTTATTGAGCAACCTGCTTTCTAACAGATATGTTTTCCTATCACGTTTTCACATTATTATTTCGGTATTTTTCCATACTAAAGTCTCCTTGCTCAAAAACAAAAATATTTCCAAGATCAATATCATTAAGATGCCTCAAAGAAAAGTAGATCTAGGTCGTATCCTCCCTGTGGAAGTAATTTGGGAATGAAAGTAGTTTGTTAACTTATTAAAACGATAGAAAACAAAAAGTTTTAATGAGAAGAAAGTTAATTTATGTAAAAGCAATTAGTCTTAATTTCAAACGCGGATTAGCAAAACGAAACAGTACTAGAAATTAACGTGAAGTCGGCTATCCAATCATATACACGGACACTAATTGCAATGCTATTTTATTCATAGACACCCCGACAATGCCTGGAAGAACAATGCCTATTGGTCAATCGCGACGCCATATTTCACGTTCATTTCTAGTAATGCATGACTCATGAGGAAACCAAAAGGCTGAAAAGATTTTTTTTTTCAAAAGAAAACAGCAAAATGGATTTATTCGTTTATTCGGACCCGTTACTTTTTATCACACACAATTCAAGCTATCATTTTCCAGTAAAACGTAAATCGTGTTAATTTAATCTTTCAGATATGTATCTTTGTTTTAAATGACAATTAAAACATATAGAAGTCACTGCAGTTTCAATACCTGAATTTTAACATTTCCAATTTAAATCACATGTAATTGGACAAAGTACCACCAAACAAGAAAAGTATAAATTTTACACATTTAAATCTTTCGCTCAAGTGAAAATATGTGTGCAAAGTGGACACACAGATGGAAATACACGCATAGCAAACTCTTATAATTTATTCATATTACTTGTGGAAATTTCATTTCGATGTATCGAATGTTCTCCTAAGACAGAGTCTTTAAAATTGCGAAACGAATCACTGATCATCCTTGACAATTTCTTAATGGTAATTAATGGCTTGTACTGCAGCAAATATTACTGACCGGTCCCAGAACACTCCATTAACAAGAAAGTCCTCCTGCGTGAACGCAAGAGGCATACCGCCCGCTGCGTGGCCGACCTATTCCCGGGGGGGTACCCAGTCCCGGGAGGGGGGGTACCCAGTCCCAGGGGGGTACCCAGTCCCGGGGGGTACCCGGGGGGTACCCGGTCCCGGGGGTACCCGGTCCCGAGGGGGGGTACCCGGTCCTGGGGGGTACCCGGTCCCTGGGGGGTACCCAGTCCCGGGGGGTACCCGGTCCCAGGGGGAGTACCTGGTCCCGGGGGTACCCGGTCCTGGGGGGGTACCCAGTCCTGGGGGGGTACCCGGGGGGTGGGGGTACCCAGTCCCGGGGGGGTACCCGGTCCCGGGGGGATGTCAAATATTATGGGATTGAGTACCCCCCCCTGTTTAACAGACACACACCTGTGAAAACATAACCTCCCGTCGTACTACGTACGCGGGCGGTAACTAAACCATAACAGTCCGTGAGACACTTCACGCCATTCGCTGTTCATGATGAACGCAAACTCCCAACAAAGCCAGTAATGGGTATTGTAGGTGTTTGCACGAGTGAAGACATTTTAGTTCAAAATAAATTAATGGTGAATACCAGAGGTGCCCAGTGGATGCACATCAACTTGTGCATCAAATTGGTAACTCTATCAGTCACCAAAAATTCTGAAACATAAATTTATACAGATGTTTATCTTTCTGTGGTTGAACCATAACCACAGTTGATTCAATATTCCATTTGCTTACTGACCAGTACTCCAAATGGATTACTGGTCAGTAATTCTAACACGCCTGGCGCTATCACTGGGTGCAGTGCATGATCAGAAACACCCATGAACATCTGCTGTCACTCCCTTTGGCATATAAGATCTGATAGTTCCCACAGCCCTCTATTTGGTTTGGTTATTAAAAATAACATTAGTATTTAGAAAAGCAATACTAGAGACATAATGTTAATGTCAAAATGAAACACTTTAGATACAAAGGTAAAACTACGTAACACAGGAAAACGGATAGTTGGCAACTAAAGTGTTTGTAACTTGACTAAAACACCATTGAGTGAATTTAATTGAAGATTGCTTCTGTGGTGATTAACTCGATTAAAATAGTAGATACAAAAAATGAATAATATTAGATCTTGTAGAAAACAAAAGGGTGTCGCCCCCTCCCCCCTTCCAGTTAAGGACTACCTTTAAGACAGATGTGTATTTTGGTCAGTTATTTCACGATAGTTTCCATTGTTACGCTGGATGGAGATTCCATTTCTACGTTCAGACTTCGTCTCACACAAAACATGCATTTCACTCTTTCTTGAAATTCTTGATATTGTATCACATACACGAAAGGATTTACTATAGAATTTACGCAGACCATGTAGACAGTGAAACTGTAAAACTGTCCTGAAAAGAGAAAAATAAATGACATAAGCTTAATACTTTTGGTATTGAGAGTGCAGATCTACATGTTGTAAGAACAAGGTCATTTTGACACCTAGTATGTTATTTTCTTCCATTGAATTGTCAAAGGAGCTAATTTATTTCTATAAAAATTATCAGGTGGTGAAAGTTTCACAAGGTGGTTCGTCCAAGGGTTTCGGACAGCCACAGACGCCATTGGATGGCAGTGGATGGCTGTGGACAGCCTTGTGTGACAGCCTTCGTACCCTCGTATGAGGGTGCAAAGGGTGCAAGGTGCAACAGTGCAAGCGCACAATGGGTGCAAGGGAGCAAGGTGTGGAAGGGCACAAAGGTACAAGGGGTGCAACGACACAAGGATGTGAGGGGTACTGAGGAACAAGGTGTAAATGGGCAAAAGTGTGAGGGGTGCAAGGGCACAAGTGTGGAAGGGGTATGAGGGTGCAAGGGTGTGAGGGGTACTAGGATGCAAGGGCACAAGGGCACAAGGATACAAGGGTGTAAAAGGTGCAAGTATGTTTTGATACGTTGTGGAAGAAGGAAAGTTATCATTCTCTTTCTGATAAATTTCATGACCAATGTTGTTTGTAAATTCACTACAGTTGAATAAAGGCAATTTCGAGATTGCAACTTTTCCTGATTTCTGTGGGGATATCACAACGGTTGTATCATATTTGAATGTTTCTATTCTAAATTCCCCACCGACTATAAACATATGTTTGAAAAATTATTTACAAGAAAACACATTTTTCGATTCAAGTTTATTGATACAATTCTCCGGTCGTTGCGCGCCAAAATGTGCCAATCACCTCTTTCCTTACTGATTTCACACTTGGTTCATGAAAAGATTTTGATGTCGGACTTTCACTGATTGGCTCAAAAGAAATGATATGGAAAACTTCTTTCGCCAAGTTTTGTTTCTTAAAATTAGTCTCTAACAAAGTTTGTATCCGTAGTGTGCTCTGGACAAACCAAAACATGGCACAGGATACCGAGGCCTGTTCGCTTATTGTCACGGTGTATTCCTATTGCAACAGAAAAATAAGCACATAGCAGTATGAGAAAGGGCACTCTTCACGATCTTAAGACCAAAGAACATAACGTATTTGTTACAAAAAATGTTCTAAAAAGAATTTTTTCTGATCTTATGTCTGGAAATATTCCTTTTATGCAATATTTTATTCCCAAAATCGCTCCCTCCGGTATGTTGCAAAGCACATCTACTGATCTAGTTCATTATCTAAAGCTGTAGAGTAGAACAAAACTCCCGAAACTAGGGGAAAATCTTTAATCCACTTACCTGAAAGGTTCTTTATTATTCCTGGCAAGAAGAGGGCGATGTAAATGCAGTTAAAAGCATAGCAAATAGCATAGCATATTGTTATTAGTAACATCGTTTTAAATACGTTCTTCTTTGCTTTTTCCATGATATTGTCTCTTCTCGTAGATGTTGAATCCTCTTTAGGTTTTATGGATCTTTTCAGCAGATAAAACATATTTCCATACAGAAACAATACTAACATTACAGGGAGGAAAAAATGGAGAACTATGTATGCTATTAGAATGAACCAATTCATGTTTAAATGATATGAAGTATCACCAACATCACAGGCGCCATTAATGGAAACAAAAGTGGATGCTATCATTGAGTCTTCAACAATGCCTAAGATCCAAACGATAGGCAGCATCATCAAGACTTTTTTCCTTGTAACATTGGTGTGGTGATAAATGGGAAAAACAATACTTATGTATCGTTCTATGTTAAGAAACATTAAACTGTAGCCTGAGGTGAACATTAATACCCAAAGTGGCCATTTAGGAGCTACAAAGAAGCAATAGATGTCAGCTTGAACCCCTATTAACCCATGTGGATCTAAACCATCAAGATGGGCCGTGCACATCAAGGCAATTGAAGATAACATATCTATAAAACTCTGATGGATTATTAAAGTATTTACAAGCTTTTGTCTTATTTGTAGAGAGCTACCTAAAATTAAAATTACAAATAGGTTAGCTACTGTACCAATAATTCCTATCACAAGAAATCCCAATGATCGTTCAAGGTAAGATTCATCACGACTTTCTACTAAGTTGATCTCCGTAAAATTTGATAAGCATTTTGTTCTGTTTAAAACTGTTTTGTCACATTTCTGATTCATCGTATTTGTATCTGAGATAAATGATGGAGATGGATTTGTTTCTGTAACCTCTGCAATAAATAAAAATCAGGTAGTGAAAGTTTCACCAGGTGGCTCGCTGGGCGCAAGGGCAGGGCGCTAGGCCTCACGCCCCGAGACTATGGATTACCTCGGCATATTATTAGCATTGCCTCGGAAAATTTAAATTGCTTCAGGGTGCGAGGCCTCACGCCCATCCACTTACAACTACTTTTTCATTCCCCACTGCCCCTCAGTGCAAAAAGTTCAAAAAGTTTGTTTAGGACATTTAGTGCTGACTTGTCCCCACCACCAGAAGTACAATGCCCACCTTATCAGCATTCACAGAGTCCCAAAAAGGCCTTCATAGGTCCCCACCATGGGCCCAAATTTTTGGGGCAAAAACTGTCAATCAACCACTAAGGTGACTTTAACGAGCCACCAACAAAAAAAAACACCGATTGTGTTGGATAAAAATGAAAAAAACGGAAACTTAACACTTACAATCTAATTTTACGAATAGATTGGTACCAGCCAATTGGAAGGAACGTGTTTCGAACTGTTCGTTTCATATGTACAAAATCTTCAAAGTTCCAGAGGACTTAATCAAGTTTTTCCATAATGTTTTCATCAAATTCGATGATTTCATTGAATTGGATTAATAGTGATGTGTCTATGATATAAGCAGGTCACCATAAAATATAATTGCAAGTTTTGCACCATAAATAGACTGAAATCATGACAAAAATTTACAAATGACAGACTGTATTTAATAATGTGCCAAAAAATAGAAAACATAGAAAGTAAGCAATAATCAAGACTAAATGCTATCTTCTTTACATAGTGAAAGTCACTAAATGTAGGTGACCTTCTTTCAGTGACATTACCAAATTTTAGATTCATTGAATTCATCAAATTCAATGACAATTATGGAAAAACTCGAATAGCCAGTGCTTCCGTGAATGTAGTTTCTCGATTTTGCAAAACGTTAACGGTCCAAAATAGAAGAATCTGATGCAAATCAATCATTTATTAGCGAAGATTAAAAGTTACTTACCTTTAATATTCGGAGTATTACATTGTTATATTATAAGATATTTTAATGAGCTTGACAGATTATCCGGAAAGGTGTTCTAGGTTGTTGTGGATTTTTGGAAGACAATTCACCAAAGGAAGCGAGGATGACGGGGAACTTCTCTTGCTCCCTGCTTTTTTCAAGAAAATACGGAAAAGAAATCCTGATATGAAAAATGCGCAATATCAATTACAGCTTTTTTTCAAAGCTTGACAAGTGTGTTTGGGAAGATTCGTAGTCTGACTGGCACGTGCCAGCTTCAAAATCATCTCAAGAGATATTTCAGTCTCTTCTCGTTTCGCGTAGAATGAGATGATTCCCATCACAGGTCGGATTCAAATCAAGGTTCTGACTACATTGCCATTTTTCTTTCTTTGATTTCTCTTTTTTCTGGACAACATTTAAATATCTAAAATGTGCAATCGGTGGAGAATTCATATTTCTATCCAACTGAAGACTTAGATTTGAATCACACAATATAAGAAATAATTTTTTATTTAAAATATTGCAATTTTTAAGTTCCTACATTGCATCTTGTTGTCTTTAATGTTTGAGATAATGCTTGCTTATATGTAGTATCTAAATCTTCAATTGGACAGAAATACTAATTCTCCACCGATTGCACATTTTAGATTTTCAAATGTTGTCCTCAGAAAAGAGAAATCAAAGAAAGAAAAATGGAATGTTGTCAGAACCTTGATTTGAACCCGACCTATGCCCACACTTTCCATGTTCTCGCTATTTGAACTTGAACTGGCCATGTTGTTCTTTAAGCACAGGATTTTATCACACAACATTTTCCAGTAGTGTTAATATTATGACAATTTGTTCATGTTGTTATCTACAACAACCAAATTTTCAAGACCTTCATCGGATGTAATTGTCACAGCCAGATTGCGGTTAAGCACTAAGCAGCCCCGGTTCATCATGACTACACACCGAGCAACCATAATCCCAAACATGCAAAGTGACTGAAATGGGCACCAGTCACACATGAGTGACCTACCCACTTAGTGCCCTTCGCTAGGGTGTGACACACACTGTGATACTTGTTACTTAAGGTACTCATTAGCCCTTTTGGGCCCGATTATGTATTGCACAATGAACTTGTAACATGACTAGAAGTACTACAATAAATACAGACTGTACAGATACCTCAACACATGAATTAGAGTTATCTACATTGTATGCCAAGAAGATCACATATGCAAGATATTGGTATGTTGAGCGAGTGCCGAGCAACACTGATATAACCGTACCAAGAGACGTATCAGTAATATCTGGATGAACTTGACGAAGAAAATAAACAGATATCGAGATAGAAACCACAATCCTTGGGTATCAGAACCAGCATATGCAGTGGCTGATGCAGGATTTCCCAGAGGAGGGGGCCCCAACCGCAAACGTGGGGTCGCCAACCTGTTATTTTGGCCAATTGTTTTCACAAAAACTGCATGAAAATGAAAAAAAAAATTGGCCACAGCATGGGACTACGCGTCCCTGGCGCCACCCCCTCCCCCCATCCGCCAAAGAACCTACCACCTGATTTGCCTTGTTTGCTCTAATGGGTGTTCAAAAATATCAGTGAAACACACTTGAATCACATTTATATATAACTTCACTGAAATCACTGAAATTTGCAGAGCAAATTTGTAAATTTTGTAATCAGTTAAAGTACAAAAAGTCCACAAATCAATTCCATTTTTCAAATACTCAGCCAATTGATACCAAGTTCACCTCAAATTTTTTGTAGAGAAAACTTGATTCCACCAACGATTCTATCAATATTCACTTCAGAGAAATCATATTTTTACCAAAGAATTTGTAATTACAGGCAAAGCTTATGTTTTAAAATCCTTTAATTGTAATTACATGTATACGCCTTTCAGAAATCAGATAAAAAGCTGTACAAGCGCTTGAACCAAGTGTTTGGTACAACTCATAATTAGGTCTATAACATTCTCTAATGAAATGTATTCTTTTAAGTGTGTTTTTCACGCTACTTTTCTGAAATATTTTCAATTATGTTCAATAAATTAATAATTTTAAGAAAATTATCGGTACTTTGCAAAGATCTATTTTGTCATCACAACACTTAAAACCAGCTCGAATACATTATTTCTTTCACTCACTCTTATAGATGGCGCCTTTCTGACGTTTAACCAATCTCAAAGAAGAATGGAATGCGAGGTAATTTTGAAACTAACCTTCATTATGAGCACTGGATACAACACACTGGGAAGAGGTCAACAAACATTAATTCTTTGAGGCCGTCTTTTCGAAATTGATTTAGGTCTTTTTACCGACCGCGTACGTAGTGCGAGAGGAGGTAATATTTTCAGTTTGTTCACTGGGCGGGGAGGGGGGTACCCCAAACCATACATGTAGCCAGGGTGGTAAGTGGCAATAGACATCAACACAGAGGTAGTATGGAACTGCTCTTAGTATTACTATGACTGGTTATGTATTTGATACCAGATGGGTACTGTCTTTGTTAACCAGACCATTTTTGGACTTTTTCATGATTCCCTGTATTCGCTGAATTCAATGAAAGCCATTTGGAGAAAACTCGGATGCCCCTTTCCTCCAATCGTCTAATTCCTGTCGCAAGTTGGTCCCGCAAGCATGCCAAATCCGATGAGGATTTGTATTATGAAAGAATACGGAGCTGGTTAATTGTCAATTCTAACCCGCAGAGCCGTCTTTTGTTGCTTCAGACCAAAGTGCTTGGTGAGCCAACCAAGGCCCGCCCATGTTTGGTTGGAGTCTTCATGGCTCTCCGTGAGCCACTCGGGCATCTCCTTGAAGAAAGTGTCATGGCAGCCATGTAAACAAGCTCCTTGCTCCAGTCTCATAAAAAGGCAAATTCCCTTGTTGGCGGGTCAGAATAGGAACAATCACCTTGTAAGGTCAGGCAGGGTTGCCTTCAGACCTCGGTCTAGATCAGGCCACCCAGTCCTCGGACTAAAGCCCTCGGAAAGGGTTGCCTAGATCTAGACCTTGGTCTGAAGCAACCCAGCCTTCTTATTCGGTGATGGTTCCTTAAATTAAATCTAGAGTACTACTCCTTCTTCACCTCATATGCAGAGAATATACATGTATAGGCGGTCAACCATTATTATCGACCACATAGTAGTACAAAGGAAGGTAATGTTTTCAGTCGTGTTTGTCTTTTCAAAGGGGCACCAGATCCAAAGTCGAGAGGCAGGTCGAAGACAGGGGGCCAGGTCCAAGGTGGGGGAGCAAGTCCAAGGTTCGGTGAAGGTCAAAAGTGGGGGACCAGGTCACGGGTGAGGACTGGTCCAAATGGGGGAGCCCAGGTCCAAAGTGGGAGACCCGGTCCAAAGTGGGAGACCCGGTCCAACGTGGGGTACCTCGAACACCAAACCAGAGGTTTGGACTTTGGACTTGCCACCCCTCACCGGCAAGTAGAATTGGGACGGAGCCATCGTCCATATTGCCTGGTAATGTTAATGGTGTTGCGTGTTGCCCATGCGCTCTTAATTTCCAAATTCCGGAATTTGTACAAACAAATCATTAATTTTTAAAACGTATTTTTATGTTATGCCCTCCGGCACATCTTTACCATCCAGGTGTGGATAGGTAATAATTTCAATTGGGTCTATCTGTTTGTCTGTTCAGGCTGCAACTTTTGAACTGAGAAAGCTTGGAACTTTATTTTGAGTACACGAATACATCTTGAGTATATCTTGGTCAACTTTGAGTACCAAGACAATTGGATCAATGTCTAGGTCAAATGAGTATATGTCATATTTTACTAACCTTTACTTCAAAATGCTTATATGCCGATGAAGTTGGCCCAAAAAGTTCTGAAGATCAAGGTCCCTCAATGTGAAGGTCACATCAAGGTAGAATGAAAAACAATAACATTTCTCTTTCAGATCGTAGGCTTTTAACTGAAAGATATTCTTCTTGTTAATTTGGTCTACATGGTCAGCAATTAGGCCTGACCACAATTGCAATGAAAGAGAGAGAACACAGTTGAGTTCACCATGTCAATGATAGGTAAGTTGCTAAGAAGGTCTAGGTAGTCCAATTTCTCTTCTCTGTGGGCCTGAGTGGCTCTGCAGAACCAGCTAGTAACAGCGAGGGAAATTGTAGGCATTACGTGCATGCGAGGAGTTCACATGATAAATGAATGCAGTGAAATATCTTGTATGGGGGTGTCTTGCATTACTTCGGTGAATTATAGAGTCACCTACAGGATTTAAATTTTTGACACTTTCTAGTCTCGTGCTGGGTATATTTGCTATTGACTGCAAATGCACTGAGGAAGGTTACAGCCCATTATGATTAGGTTGCTGTGTAGTAGGACCTATGTACCAATGCTTAAGCGCAAAGAGATGACCATGCACAAATATTGCCGCAGACGCACCAATCTTCATGCGCAGATGATTTAGTGCAAAAAGGTCACCACACTCAAATGATGTCCACACCTCGATGTGATCCATGCCCAGGTGTTGTCCATTTCTAAACGAGTTTTTCACAATAAGATCAAATATCACATTTTAAGACAGAATTTACATCAGACATGTTTTTAATGATTTTTCAAATGTGAAAAGGTGTGTGAAACAAACTTTAGTTTAAGGTCTGCCAAGCAGCACAGGCCACTGTGGCCTATCTGGATAAGCATTCAACCTTAGATCCAATGATGGTCAGTGTTGTGAGTTGAAATCGCACTGGAGGCAACTTTTTAAATTTTTTTGAACTTCTTCATGCAAATTCAGGCTTAAAATGTAAATGTGATCTTATCATGAAAAACTCGAATGCATTACAATTGACCACAGTTTAATTGGGTTAAAGAGGGTAACAATACAGCTGGTGGTAAATGAAGGGTAACTCTGTTTTGACGAGACTTTTACGTCACAACACGTCAGAAGTGTGTACAGCAACCTTAAGCAGCCGAAAAAGACAAATGTAACTCCATGGAGAATGCATGGAACGTCATTTCTACATAATTACTCCACTAGAGTTTACAGTAGCAATCGGAAAAAACGTACAGTGTGAACGAGCCCTAAGTTCTATCAGATGCCCACGTGCTTGTTTATGACGGTTAGATTCTGGGACCTTGCTCTAGTCACAACCTGGTGTACGTCAGAAAGCTTTACTTCGGGTCCAGAGATAAATAATTTTAACTAAATAATAAACAATATTTTATCAGGGGTTAAATTCTGGTAACTACTGCAGCGGCCGATCCAGGATTTCTGAGGCGAGGGAAGGGGGGGCGCTAACCTATTCATTTGGCCAGAGGGGATCCTTTTATCCCAAAAAAGACATGAAATTGGAAGAAATTGGACCGATTGCTGTTAGCCAAATGCTAATTGACTGGAAAGAAAACCCGAATTACATGTTTCAATCCTTTGGCGAATTCAAGGGGGCGGGGCTGCTAGGGACGCGTACCCCTCCAGATCCAATTTCTTTCATTTTCGGGAAAAGGGTGACAGCCCCACCCTGGAGTTGGCACCCCATTCATGAAATCCTGCATCCGCCATCTATAAACCACATTTTTGTCCCAGTGTTACAGACGATATTAGTAACATGTAAAGGAGGGAGTTTGTCTTCATATTACAGGTTTGTCGAACTTTCTAAGAGGGGTAACGGTGCCAATGTACAGGATAAGAAAACAAGTTGACAATTGACCTCTGAGTATTTGAATTTAACGTGTAACAGAATAGCTCCATGAGAACTAGAATATGCCCTGCAATAAAATATTTGCATGAACATTTAATATAATTAATTTTAATTATTTCAGTAAAATGCATTCAACACTCATAAAACTGAGGTTAAATATTGAAGCACAATGTGTCAGGTTGAACTGGAAATGAAGCGCAAATGAGAAGGGTAAAAAAATGTGTTAGCTTCTGATTGGTTGGATTTGCTTGTGGCCACATGAAGTGGTCCAATCACAATCGGTATAAAAACGTTGCAAACGCAGCGTCTTTTCACTCAGAATCCTGCTGCCTTGGAAACATCGCCATCTTGAAGAAGATATTCAACACAAAGGACGGAAGTATTTTTGAGGTAAAATATTTTTGATGATTTGGCTTTGAAATTGGATGAATTCATATAATTACTTCAATTTGACGAATGCTTCACAGTTAATGGGATACCCTATGTTTGAATAGTAATTTAGCGAATTCAACTCTCTGTGGATAGTGTAATTTCATTTTTCACTTTTCCATGTATTGTGCAACATCACAGTGTAACTCTCTATGAATAATGAACTTATGGTATTTCTTTGGGACCATGACATCAAACCCATGTGTTCATTTAGAAAATGTAAACAGTCAAACCTCACTGAACACTTTGCTGTATTGTCAGCCTGTGCAATCCAATTGAGCTGTGATCAATAGCATGGTCAGTTGGCCTATTGCAATTCATTCTCAAACCCAAGTGGACCATGGGAACTTTTAGGGAGACTTAATATTACTTTGAATTTGATAAAATTGTAAATTATAAATGAAAGGAGAGTGATATCATTAAATATTTTCACCTGAAATATGTTCATTTTCACATTTGCGATAGTTTGTAAAGCTTCAAAAGTTTCACCATTCCAAATATGATAAAGATGACATTTTCCATTGAAATCAATGAAAAATGCCATCTTTGGGGTCAGGTTACTCAATAACCAGTTGGTGAATACTGCTTTAAATTTTACAAACATCTCATGACATTATTTTCTCAAAAACACTTATGTCAAATCTTTGAATCACAGGTCCCAAAGAACTAACTTAATTCCACCATCCATGTGCAATTAGATGAATCAGTCTAATTATTTAGCAAGATTCAAAACTAAATTGAAATTCTGTGCGTAAATGAACTTTTGTGTTTTTGTGTCTCCTCCTTGTAGGAATTTTCTGACCATTTAGTGGTTACTTGCTAAGTATTTGCGAGTGCTACTTGCCAGAGCATAGTAGTTCATGGTTATAAATTTGGCTGGTTGACCGTGACTAAAATGCAACTGATATTTGCCAGGTTACCAGCCAATAATAAAGTATGAAGGTCCAAGGAACTACTACAGTTTTATTTAGTGTTACTTTCTGCATTTTTGTATTCTTAATATCCAATTATCAGGTTTTCTTTTATTTCTAAAATTATCTTTTCAGATTTGAATTTGTAAAGATGAAGGTTAGTCTTAGATTGGTCCTGTTTCTATTCACTGCCCTGGTGAATGGTAACTGTGGTAAGTTACCAATTACATTTAATAAATTGACTGTTTTTTTTTCTGATGTATGATGAAATTCTGACCTCTTTGTTGTCTATGAAATATCTCAAATTCATTTTCTTCAAATAATTTCAAACCAGTTGGACTGATCGCTTCTCACTTGTGACATAAAACTGATGGGATTTTGAAAAAATTCTTTGATTCTGTTAAAAATTGATTTAATTCTGACATTTGATGAAATTTGTCAAGTACTTAGAGTTTCTGATTTGCAGAATTTCCCATAATTTCCTGCCTCAACAGGTAAAAGGAAATTAAGCCCATTCCAACCACTTGACTTCACAAGGTCTAAAATAATGGATCCAATCGCACTAATGTGAACATGTAGAGTGTACGGATTATACTGTATTTATTTCAATTTGTATGTTTTTAGCAGAGTTGTTTTAACAGCTTTGCTCTTTAAATGGGAAATATTTTTGGCTGATTTTGGGTGAAATCTCATGATATCTCACAAGATTTGAGAGATTTGAGAGAATGAGGCACCCTGATTAGCTGAGAGGGGTGGTCACATGACTTCTGACTGAGATTTGACTAAAAGGCAACGACAGTGATCATTTCCACAGGGTAATTTCCACAGCTCTGCATAAAGCCTACTGGCTTTCTTGTTATATTTCACTTTGTAATTTTGTAGTAATTTCAGACTCCAGATTACTTTCTAATTTACTGAAACTTTAAAAGTTTCCTTTTCTATTTAAATGTTTGGTTCAGATGAAGAATTATACAAAGAGTATACTGACATTCACTGTGCATCTGATATAAAGCATCACTATGGTGGAATTGAGGCATGCAAGGAGGCCTGTGACTCACACCCAGGTTGTGTGGCCTTTGTTCACTCAACTGATGAGTCCAGGGGTCACTGTTGGCTCAAGGACAACACCTGTGCAGACACACTTGCATTCCACACAACACTTTCCCTGTTTGCAAAATCTGCTTTGTACTTTTGTACTGTTAGTTTTTTTCAAAATATAAATTTCTATACAGGTTTACAACTGGATTTCCACTCCTTGTTATTGCATGTGTTGATTATTTGATGAAATACACACATTCCAGTACAGGAAATATTAAATAACCGTTAACTTCAAAATTTAAATTGTGAGCTGAGGTGAAAATCCCAATTTGTTTGTCAAGGGGATGGAATATTTGAGTTTCCTTAAATAGTGGTGGATGCAATACAAGGTGTGGTTGCATGTCACTTCATCAGCTAAGAACTATACTTAGCAGCTGCTTCTACATTTTTATAGCTCCCTCAGCTCTGCAACTGGTCTCCATTTGGATCATCCAATGACACAGAAGGGCAGACGGTGGGTGACACCAAGTGACCAATGATTAGTTGGGTGTGTTTGTCACTTTGGTCACTATCAAGAGCACACCTTATGTGGAGGACACTTTGAGATGTGCCAGAAAAGAGGGTTTAAGGATCCTTCAAGGCATCACAGGCTTTACTACTTGAAAACAAAAAATCCAGCAACTTCAACCCTAGGACCTCAACCATTTGGATCTGGTGCTCTGCTCCCAGAGCTATTGAGGCATGTGTTACTTGGGATATCCTTAAATTGTCTTTATTTCTGTATCACTTCAATCTTGCACTTAGATCATTTAGTTAGAACCAACAGAACATGATCATAGATCTCTCAAGTAACACATGCCTCAATAGTTTAGAGAGAAGAGCATCAGATCCAAATGGCTGAGGATCTAGGTTCAATACATTTTCTTACTGGATATTTTTTCCACATAGTGAAGCCTCTGATGCTATTAATGCCAATATTGTCATTTTCAGCCATTTTGTGAAAACCTCGGGTTATATGTTTTAGATTATGCAGTAAATAATGGACTGATGAGTAAGGTTGATCAAGTGATGAAGGAAAACAAGAGTGAGGAGGGTTAGTATTTAAAGTTTAAATTTTATAGTAATCTCAGGCTCCAGATAACTTTCTAATTTACTGAAACTTTAAAAGTTTCCTTTTCTATTTAAATGTTTGGTTCAGATGAAGAATCATACAAGGAATACATTGACATGTGATGTGTATCTGACATAAAATGTCACAATGGTGGAATTGAGGCATGCAAGGAGGCCTGTGATTCACACCCAGGTTGTGTGGGCTTTGTTAACTCAACTGATGAGTCCAGGGGTTTCTGTCACCTCAAGAACAACACCTGTGTTAACACACTTGTATCAGAAGCAATACTTTCCCTGTTTGCAAAATCTGGTTTGTAGTTGTACAATTCACTTATCTCATAAATTTCTGTATATAAGTTTCAATTTAATCTATGGTAATTTATTCATTTTTAATTTATTTCAGATTATGCAGTAAGTGAGATTGATCAGGTATTGGTAAATAACAAGAAGCAGGGTGGTAAGTGTTTGAAGAATAAAAATTCTCTCTGATGGCTCATATTTAATAACTTATAACTGAAAATTTCACTCAAGTTTAAGCTAGACATAAGTTTCAATGTTGTGTAATGGAAGCCATTTCTGATTTTGGCTGACAAATCTCATGATTATTAAGGTTTTCCCAAAATAATTTTGTGAAAAATGCAGAATGTATTTTTATTTCTCTACACTTCAGTTAACACTTAGCCTCTAAAATTTTAATATACTGAGACATTTTTCCTTTTTAATTGTGAGAAGAATCTTATGCGGAGTACACTTACATGCGCTGTGAATCTGACATAAAGCGTCACTATGGTGGAATTCAGGCATGCAAGAAGGATTCACACCCAGGTTGTGTGGCCTTTGTTCACTCAACTGATGAGTCCAGGGGTTTCTGTCACCTGAAGGATAACACCTGTGCTGACACACTTTTAATAAAAGCAGCACATTCCCTGTTTGCAAAATCTGGTTTGTAGTTGTACAATTCATTAATCTCATGAACTTCTGTATCTAAATTTTGATTAAATTGATAATATTTTATTCATTTTATTTTTTTCCAGATTATGCAGTGAGTAAGATTGATCAAGAGTTGGAAAAGAACAAGAATCAGGAGGGTAAGTAAGGAATAACACATCACTCTGATGGCTCATGTTTTAAAAGTTGAAATTTCTCTCAAGTATAAGCTAGCAATAGGGTGGAATGTTGTACAATGGAGGCCATTTATAATTCTGTTTGACTCCCAAGACAATATCATAAAAGTGAATCCTGACCTTAACTGATATGGTTTAGGTGTAATTTTATTGATTCAAACTTTTATTGAAAATCAAAGGCAGAGTGTTCCTAACAAATTGTAAGTAGGATCCTACATGGATTCCTCACATTTACATACACTCTTATTTTTAAGCCAATCAGTGACAGATCTAGGATTTCTCAGAGAAGGTGTTCCAACCATAAAGGTGGGAGTGCCAACATATTTTGGCCAACTTTCCCCAAAACTATATGAAATTGAAAAAAAAAATTGAACCCAAAGTAAGATTTACATTCCTGGCAGTTCCCTTGATTCTGCCAATGCAAATGTATTCCCAAAGCTCATTGTTTTGAACATATAGAGGAACCAGTGTCATAGGGGTCATGTTATTAACTTCATTGTTTAAATATCATCAGAGACTGTATCTTAATGTATGACATCTACACACACACAAACCCAAAATACTTTTGTGAAAGGAAGAATGTATTTATACATTCTATATTTCCAATTGCATAATATTTTATTCAACTTGTTATTTTCTCTACACTTAAGTTGATACTCTCAACCTTCAGGTGTCTTAGTCAATGAGACATCAAATTTTTCTTTTCTTATTTGAAAAAAGAATCATACAAGGAATACATTGACATGCGATGTGTGTCTGACATAAAGCGTCACTATGGTGGAATTGAGGCATGCAAGGAGGCCTGTGATTCACACCCAGGTTGTGTGGGCTTTGTTCACTCAACTGATGAGTCCAGGGGTTTCTGTCACCTCAAAAACAACACCTGTGTGGACACACTTGTATCAAGAACAGGACTTTCCCTGTTTGCAAAATTTGGTTTGTACTTTTTACTTCTCATTTTTACGATACATATTTCTAACAGATTGACTTTTTCTAGCTATTTGTGTTTTTTCTTGTTTGGTTTTGATATCGGGTAAATTCACCTAATTAGTGGAATTACACAAATGCTACATGGATGGTAGAATACATTATCTGTGAATATTAATTTATTCGCACATAGTGCAGTCAACTATCTGTGGATACCATGTAGAGTCCTCATTGCACAACATCACAGTGTAGCTATCTATGAATAGAAGATTGCACTGATCTGGTGTACAGAAAATTTGCAATAATAGCAATATTACCATAAAAGGCTTTCCTACAAGAAAAAAAATCCAGCAATAAAATGTTAAGCCAGTGAGTATTGAACCTGGGACCTCAGCCTTTTGGATCTGACACTCTGCTGTCTGAGCCACTGAGGCTTTTGTTACTTGGGATATCCGTAAATTGTCTTTTGTTCCTGCACCAGTTCAATCTTGGACTTAAATCATTTAGTTAGAACCAACAGAGCATGACTATATAAAGATCTTAGATCTCCCCGGTAACACATGCCTCAATGGCTCAGAGAGGAGAGCTTCAGATCCAAATGGCCGAAGTCCCAGGTTCAATGCTGGGGTCACATTTTATTGCTGAAGCCTTTGATGCCATTGCCGTTTATGCCAATTTCTGCCATTTTATGAAAACTCTCACCAATATTTTTAGATTATGCAGCAAATAATGGACTGGCGAGTAAAATTGATCAATTGATGAAGAAAAATAAGAGGCAGGCGGGTGCGTATTTTAAAAGTTCAAAGCATTTATCAGTTCAGTTGCATTTAAATATGCAATTAAATTCTCCATTACGTCCAGAATTTAGTTTTTCTGTAAGTTTATTATTTACTGCCAGCATGTGGTGGTCCTCTTTATGTCACCCTGCAGGAAGTTCAATATATTCTGCCATTTGCGATGATTTCAATAAATTCTGACTCCAGTTAGAATATAGATAGTGCACAGATAGTATGAGAGTCTATGAGATATTTTTTTTTATATTTTAAAGTCTACAGGAAATGTAATATTTGCATGAAACTTCTTTATATATAATTGTAGATATTATGAAGGACATCCGAGCTACGTTGAGACTTTTC
>JBCAUG010143532.1:0-14314 GCA_038406175.1 Haplosyllis leylae | reverse complement strand
CCCAGTGCGTTGGGGGAGAGACCCCCCCCCCCCCCCGCCCCATTTCCGTGTGGACAGTACAGACAAGTTGAAACATTGCCTTTTCCTCGTGTACGTTTAGTAAAATTTGGCTCAAAACCCTTCTCTGAAAGGTACATTGGGCTGACTAACTTTGGCGTACAGGAACTGTTTTTTTTTGGGAGGGGGTGAAGTGGCTGTACCGTTCTGCACTTGTTCTGCATTACTTGTGCCCTTATCATGAAAGCTTTTCCTTGGCACACAATTGCAAAAGATGTACCGTTATCGCAGATTGAATCACCATCAGCCCCCACGAACCTATCACCACGCCAGTTCAGAAATCATGACTATGTTTCATAATTAATAACTTGAAATTGCAATGTCACATGGTTTATGAAAGTGAAACATGATTTTACCTTTGATTGTAGGACATCAAGACGTTATCATTATTGTGTCCAGAACATATAGACCAAGCACAAGAAATAGGTATGTAACTTTGAAATTTACCTTTTTACCTGTATACTGAAATGCTGGTAATAACACAGTGTTGGCAAGTCAGACTCGTTACGTTCAATTACTGTGTTGCTGCTTAGTAGATCTACAACTAATTTGGGTTCATGTCGTTTATTTTGTAATTATATTGACTTGTTTGGACAACAATAATTTTTACCTGAATGACTTCTGCATCAACTTAATTTGATCTTTCCTGATTTATTTTATGAGTAGTAAAATTACGCCGAAGAGACGTTTACAATTGCGTACTCTTTCAATACAGTATTTGTCGTCAACGTTTAATTATTAACGTTAAGCACTGAAAAAAAAGTCACAGAATCGTTAATAGTTTGAAAAGTGAAAGACAACCTGTTGATGGATTCGTGGGTTGATAATCGTTTGAATAATTAATGGCACCGTTGCAACGTTTAATTTTTAACGAAAAGTACCGTGTGTTTTGACAATATGTTATTCATGATGACAAAGAGTACATTTTCAGTAAGGTATATTTATTTGTTTATTATTTTTTGTGAAATGAACTTTTACCCTTTTTGGGGGGAAAACCCGAAAAAAATTGTTTGATACGCCTGATCAAAATGTATGAACGGCGTGTTTCATGAAAAGTTACACGTAGTATCCAGGCAACCATTACGTAATATTTGCCTGAAAGAGGTCAGCAGAGTGGAAGGGTCAATTCTTGGGTCACCAATAGTCGTGGAAAAAGTCTGTCTTGGCTAGCTGCCAAGGGCCCCTGGCGAGAATCGTGCAGCATGCACAGTTAGGCAAGAAAAAGTAGTTCCGACGAGGGGCGCCCTCACACTTGTTGACAGTACAAAATCAGCTGTGCCGTGTTTTGACACATTCATTTCATGAAATTCAATTTGCAATTGAGCTTTTGCTTCAGTCATCATGGGGGTCAGAATTGAAATGACTCATTTTCTATCTGTATAATTGCTCTGGTGGCCAAGTTATTTTTCTGTGGCATCATTTCTGATGAAACTAAAACGGAGCAAAAGCAGCATTCAAAAAAGACTCTCAGAGGGAACATGTTTGTACGCTTGTTTTCCATAAAACATTTGAAAGGAAACTAGTGGAAAATATCGACCGGAAAAACTATCTAAAAAGCTAGTTTTTTTTCAATTGCCACGCAATAATATCGAGTGACATTATCTGGGTAATGAAATATTCAGCGCCTGATAGTCTACTCATTTGCATTTTTGTGAAAATGAAATATAGTATAATATGCGTTCCTCATTAGGAAGCAGTATTGTTTATGACGGAATAAGCTGGTTTGTTAATTGCGTGCTATTGTTACGCACAGTAAAAAACTGTATTGAACGACAACTGTATTGACTTGTATTCTTCATGGCATTACTTGTGTCGGCAAGCGGTAAGTAGTTAACGTACGTTTTAGCGGTTATTCTGCCATGTGAAGCATATTTCCAACACGCCGTCGCTTAAAACAGACTACTGTATTTTCATGTAACAGCTGAACAAGAAGCGAATTGTGTGGTGTGTGACCAGCCGGGAGATATCGGGGAACAGTTGTTCTGCACGAGTTGCGGGCAGCACTACCACGGGAGCTGTCTCGACCCCACGGTGGAGGTGAATCCAGGCGTACGCGCGGGCTGGCAGTGCCCTGAATGTAAAATATGCCAAACCTGCAGGTAAACGTTTTCACATTAAACTAATTTACACGAAACTTCAGCGCAAACTTGTCCTTCCGGACGAGTGACTCCAATTTTAACTTGCCCGGATGAAATTAACTTGCTATTGTGAATAAATATTGATATTTCCCCCAAATTTCAGCTTGTCCATCAAGGCAAGTGATTTGAAAATAAACTTGCAGAACAGCAGAATTCACTTGCCATGAACAAATAGGCGAGTGCTTAAGTATTCACTGAACCCAGTTTTGAGTTGTGCTTTTGTGAAAATCAAATACAGAAAACCTTCCTGTTACGGATATTCACTGTGTTCGAATAAAATTACAGCAATCAAGTCTATGGTAATTTAACATGTCATTTAAAAGTGATCTTTTGTCCAGTAATGGTATACACAAAATGTTAGAAAATGGAGGATGGCCTGTTAAGAGAAATGGCCGTAAAAACAAATTTACACTGATGGTACTTGATGAGCATTTCTAGTTATTTCTGATTGGTCAGCTTCACTACCATCAATGTTTTTTTCTGTTTCCGCCTACCCTCGCCAAGTACTATCACTGTACCATGAGAGTAGTTTGTGACTTTTATTGGACAAAAATGTGGGTCTTCACTCTTGTAATTCGAATCATTTTCCGCATCTCTCCTCCTTAAAAATCCGTCAAAATAATTTACAGGTGTGAGAGGTAAGATTTGTCAGTAAGAGAAACTCGTACAGTGTAGGCGTTTTATTATTGTTCCACATCCGCATTTCTGGGGTCGAATTTATTGCTGACCCTTAGACTTATACAAGCTTCCTGATCCCAAACAACAACACATTTCGAGGCACTTCCTTAATTTGTTTTTAGCAAAGACAAGGAAATATTTTAGTTTTACTAGATTTACTGTTTCGGGTTGACAACTAGGCCTTCGATTTTTGACGAAAATGTAAACATTAAAATGTAAATACCATTGTATAAAAAGTCACTTTTCAGTTGTATTTACAGATTACACAGTTAATGTTTTATGTTGCATACCAAAGGAAAAAACAAAAAAGTTACAGTAGCAATATTTTAATGTGCATTGATGTATTGACTGAAATTATTTTTAACATTATTTCTGTTGCTAGGCAACCGGGTGATGACAACAAGATGCTAGTTTGTGATACGTGTGATAAAGGATACCATACATTCTGTTTGCGACCCGTCATGACGACTATACCGAAGAACGGTTGGAAATGCAAGGTATGTAATACCCATTAAATATATTTAAACCATTAATTTCCACCCCATATTTCCAAAAAAAAAACCAAAAAAAAACAAGAAAAAACCCTCTGAACAAAACTGAAGTTCTAGGACCACGCCGTTTTGTATGACCGTTGATGGTCCTGATAATAATATTTCCAGAAATGTACGTGGTGTATATACTGTGGACATTCTTACAGTGAGGTATCTCATTCAACTCTGTTATGTTTGACTGTCTTTATGTGGCTTTTTCGTGTTCGGTGTATTTATTGTTATAATTTGGTTCTTCCTTTGCAAGCAGTGAAATCATGCAAAGGCTGATGGTATAAAATAATAAACAAGAGGTGGAAACATACGATATAAAGACAAAACTAACATCTAGTGCTAAGGTCCTCGAGTCGACGTAGCATTTGGCGATTTCAGCCATTGGCGTGTTGCCACTTATGTTAATTCATTTCCTTATTATTTAAACATGTTTGCATTGCCAGCATTTCGATTTATGCCTATATCTGGTAAGAGAGGGGCACAAAATTAATTTTTGCTAAGCTCAAAAAATAAAATTAAGTTGCATTTGTCTTCGGGTTTGTGGTGCGTGCTTTGGTGTTTACGTGTAGTGCTTTTTGTTTATATTTTAATATTGTGCAAGTGGAAGCCGTATACATCTTTGTAGTAAATATGTCTTGCACAACGAATAAAAAGCACTATACAAAAAACATAAGGCGTACCAAAGTAAAAACATTTTGCTCTAATCGTTGTCCAATGCAACACAATGCTGCGATCACAACCCAAGGCAGTTTTTTGGGAAATTTCCTTTTTTTTTTCTTTGGAAATGAGCACTTGAAAGAAATTCATACCCAAGAATTGTGCACTAAATTTTCGGAATTCTTCCAAGCAGAGAATTTCAATTCTTGACAGATAAGATAACCTGATGCACAACAACAAAAGATTTATAGACAACCGTTCAGAGATACAAACGATGTATTGATTGATGATGCTGTAATTTCCGGTTTCTAGAATTGTCGAGTTTGCGGAGATTGTGGTTCGCACACGCCTGGTAGCGGTCCCAGCTCGCGGTGGCATCTCAACTACTCCGTGTGCGATAGTTGTTACCAGCAGCGCAACAAGGGTTTGTCCTGCCCGCTCTGCGGGAAAGCATATCGACATTTCACCCAGAAGAAAATGGTCCAGTGCATGGACTGCAAAAGGTGAGCGAATAATAAACTGACAATGCTTCGGAAAATAACTGGGCAGTGTTTCACTGAAAAAGGTTGAAAAAGGTAGTACTGGGAGGACTTATGTCCGAGGTGTATATTTAATGCATCTAAATCAAAGAAGCGAGGTAATTAACGAAGTACAGTGGATCCCGCTAAAAATAAGTAAGCATTGCTTCACTTGATGGCTCGTGATGTAAACTATTGACCTCATCCAATCACTGCAATCTAAAAAAAGGCCCATTTCTCACAAACCAAATTAATGTCGGACCCTATACAATAAATAAACGAACTCTAAACGAAGCAGCTAAGAAGCAAAAATAAACTGTTCGTCACAACCCAGTGTAAATTGAAGCTTTTAGATCAATGGCATGTAGCAAAGTTGTATTTATTTTATTATTATTTAATAATAATTGAATTACAGTCAATATTTTCATGTATTTTATTTAAATAATTGTACGTCTACTGTTGCAGATACGTACATGCTGACTGTGATGAATCAATAGATCCTATGCTATTTAATACGAAGAGAGGCGCACCAGATCCGTTCGTGGATTACCAGTGTCCCGTCTGTAAACATAGAGATGGTGATGTAAGTATTGTCGTCAGTGACTTTTATTTCCGTTATTTTTAGTATGCAAAATGTTTATTATTAAATGTTAATTCTTCACAAGAAGATAAATATGATTTCCGCGACAGATTAAAAAAGATTTTAAATTACATGTACTCCGCCGTGTAGTTCAGACAAAAAGGAGAAAAGATCTCGAAATGAACAGCTGTAAAGGATTCTGATTGAAGAGTGTCGCGAAGAAAAATAATCTGTCGGAAATCAAATCAAAACACGTTCAACTGTCAGTCAGCTGCTCTCCCGAGACGGAAGCAGCAATAAATGAGGAATATGGCTCTTTGGAACGTGTATTTACGCTTTCAGGAACCCGGGGGTGTGTTCCCGGAATTACCCGGTATGGTGGAGGGGGATCCCAACCTGCAGGACATCGAGGGATTCTCCATCTTCCGCGGGTTGAAGAGCGACGATAGCGCGGCGACGTCTGTGAGGGAGGACAGCGTGGAGCACGGAGGAGAGACCGGCGACATGCTGCACAGCTCACAGGAGTCGCTGCTCATCAACGACGACTCCATCTCCAGCATGGACATTGATATTGGTGCTTTGGAAAAAGTAAGTTTCGTTTCCGTAGTTTTGTGGTGCAAACACTTCTTTTTTGCAAGACCACCTATTTTTCAAGATTTTTGAAAATTTAAAAGGCGGTGAGATGACTGCAGGAAGAAATGGTGAATCCAATTGCTACTAATTCAAATTGTCGCCAAGAATTAGGGTCTCTACAAAAATAATTATTAAATTGGGAAATATTTTATTTTGTATTTACAGTTGTCTGATAAGTAGATCAGAATTTATTAGACAGCTGGAAAGAGACCTTTAAAGTTTTGATTTCATCGAGAATTATTTGACTTTCGATTAACGGAAAAAAGTTCAAAATAATTAAATTTGAAAAGGTTAAATTAAGTCCCTTGAAAGGCAGTTATTGATTTGTTATTCCTTTATATAGGTCGCTTGAAGCCGGCGTGGTTTGTGCTTGTTTAATAAATTCTGTTTAAATTATGCTACAGGGTGCACAGTCATTACAGTACGGGGGTTCCTCACCGGCGTACAGCGGGAAGGTTGGACCCGGTAAACCGTCATCTGCATCATCCTCTCCTCGACCGGTCGGACCCGGAAAGGGCAAACCTTCCGTCAGTGGCAAAAGCAAAGGAGGAGTCGGTCGGCCGAAGGTGAGTCACTTTTAACAGAAATCACATCGCAATCAAGATTTTTTTTGCCGCGAGGATGTTGAAAAAAAATGGCATAGAAGTAAATTGAATTCTGTTGCATTAACGAGTACTGACACACAGTGATTGATTGTCAAGTTATATTCTGTTCTGTATACTTAAACATATGATTTACTACATGCATGCGGTTGCTTGTTTGTAGTGCAGGTCATTAAAATGATAGTATGTGGCGAAAACACAAACACGTGTCATTGTTCAGGGTCGTTCCAACTGCCCTTGCATTTGTATCTGTCTGTGCGTCAGTTTCACATTGTGTCAATGGTGATGCAGTGATGAGGCAAGGAATGGATAAACGTAAAGAAACCATTGCTCCGTCAGCGTTTGCGTTTGCATGATGAACGACCTTTTTAAAGTTCAATTACACTGATCGAAAGTAAACTCAAAAACGATAAAGATTTCTAGGGAAATTAGCGATAACGATTTCTAGGAAAATTCAACTTGCAATTTTGGGTAGCATCGAAGTTAAAAGAAACGAAAAGAACATTTCCCATTCGTTTTCTCCCGAGTTTAATTCCACCCGTGCACCGCTTTGTCATACATTTCAGCAGGGACGAGGCAAAGGAGCCGCGTTCAAACGGCAGCGACCGTCCGTTAGCAGCAGCGACCGACGCAGGGGTCCCAAGCCTAAGTCCAGCCGACGTCCCGGGGACAACCACTCGAGCAAAGACGACGACTCGGACGATCACAGAGTAACCACCGTCATAACGACGGTTAAAGATGAATTTACGCTTACACAGGTAATTATCTTTGGAAACCGGTGTTTTCCCAAATTTTTTAACTTTGTCCAGAATACAACATCTCAGTGTATAAGTCTATCTGTAGTGTAACCTTCTTTGTACTGCTGCCTATTTTTAACTAAGAACTAAGAACTTAGAAATAATAAAGATGAACACAATCAACATTACTGAGACAAATCACCTGCTTTTGTACCGAAAAATGGGGGTTTACCCTCAAGGGAGAAAAGCAGATTTATCTGTGCACTCGAAAGCCCCAAAATGTCAATAGCGCAACACTGCACGCATTTGGTTTGATGCATTTAAATTTCCCCGTTGATTTCTTGTAGGATATGTGTATGAGTTGTGGTGCTTATGGTATAGATGATGAAGGGCGGTTGATTTCGTGCGTCCAATGCGGTCAGAGCTATCATCCTTACTGTGTCGAAGTCAAGGTAGATACGATTTCTATTTTGACAGGATATTGGTAGATTATACGATATGTATTTAATTTTCCATGTTTTGCAAATGTTTTCTTTGTTTTGTTGGGCACATTCTTTCTCCGTGAGAAGTTTTCACTTGATTCTTGTGCGATTAAACGTATTTTTCCTTCCACTGTGCAGATTAACAAGGTGATTCTGAACAAGGGTTGGCGGTGTTTGGACTGTACGGTGTGTGAGGGCTGCGGGAAGCCACACGACGAGCCCCGCCTCATCCTGTGCGATGAATGTGATATCAGCTACCACATCTACTGCCTCGATCCGCCGCTCGACCACGTGCCTAAAGGAACCTGGAAGTGCAAATGGTAATCATGAAATTATATGAAAGTCTTGGGGTCCAATTATATTTTAAAAGCCATTTATGGGGGGGGGGGGGATCACAAGAACGTCAGAAAAAAAAGCAAGTTGAGTAGTTAGTTTCAGATGCGTTTTCGAGACTTAACATTAAAGAAGTAAATTTTGCCAGTGTAAGACAGAAAGAATGGGTAAGAATCGGAGAGCACTGCGCAGCAAATTCTGGTTCAGTATCGGTTTCTTCGGAAAAATTTCTTTCAGGCTAGAAAATTGATTATGTGTTGCCATGACTACAAACCATTTCATTTGTGTGTGTCTTTTGATCTCAGGTGCGTGAGCTGTAAAACGTGTAGTAAAACAACTCCCGGATTTGGGTGCCAGTGGCAGAATAACTACTCACAGTGTGGACCCTGCGCCAGCCTGGTCGTTTGTCCAGTGTGTACAAGACCACACAGAGAGGACGACTTGATTATCCAGTGTCAGAATTGTGAAAGGTAATGTCTTTAGTGTGAACATTTCGTCCACTTAAGATGTGAATGTCGTATTTTACTCGAAAGGTGCTTGTACCATGTCGAGTCGCGAAGACTACTCAGCCATGTTCCAAATTTCTGTGCTGTGACCCTGCATTTTGGAATTTTATTTTGGAAGTTTAGTTTATTCGTAATCATAACATGATTTAAGATAAGAAAGACCTGCAGAAAACTGCAAGAGGCGTACCGCCTGCATCGTAACCTATCCTCGGAAGGGGGGGGGGGTGCCCCATCCTAGCCAGGGGGTATCCCATCATGGCTTGGGGGGGGTACTCCTCCCCCGGCAGGACATGTGGCAGGAATGGGGTACCATTCCCACCCCCAGCAGGACTGGGGCACCCACCCCCACCCGTGGACAGACACATTCCTGTCAAAATATTACCTTCCCCATCCTTCGGATGCGGGCGATAATTATATGAGAACATGCACCTTTGTTCTCCAGGTGGTTGCATTCAGCCTGTGATCAGATCCGAACAGAAGATGAGTGTGAGAGAGCCTCAGAATTCGGATACAACTGTATATTCTGCAGACCCGTTACAGGTGTACCCGGGCCATGTAAGCAGTGTTTGCTATCTTATACAGCTTTCTTAAAAATTTAATTTTGTGAAAAATCTTAGAATTTCAAGAGGACCTTTGTTGTTATGGACCCAATTTAATGTGAAAAATAATGACAACACTTGTTTGTGTTACAAGTAATGCAGCTAAATCTTTGAAATTTTAACATTTGAGTAATAGTAATCTAACTTGTCAAGCTTTTTGAAATTTATTTAAATATTTAAGTGTCTTGGATTCAGATATGATGGCTTCCAAAACGACTGTTTTGTGCACGGGAAGTGAATTGACCATCGTCATTTACAATTTCAGTACCACCAGCCCCGCCGGAACCAGAGAAGCCTGCGAGTCCTCCACCCCCGATGCCCCTTCCACCACCCCCGGTGCCTCTCATACCGGAACCTCTCCCTCCTCGTCCGACCAAGTACCTCATCATGGACGGAGTTCTGGTGTCGGAACAGGGCATGCAGCACATCAAAACTCTGAACAGTCGCATGAGAGAGGTAAGAGGGTCTCAATCAATCTCTCATACCGAAAGAAAATACGTTCAGACGCAGCTCCAAAAGATTTTCTACGGTCATTTTGCAACACATTGGATAATGGTGGAACTGGATTTGGGTGAATTTTGGATATTTTGAGTTATTTAAACGCTGTACTTTGCGGACGTTTGTAGCCATCACCCACTGTGGGTGGTAACCCTAACAGTGCCCTAGCAACAGATGATGGAAAGAAAAAGGGCGCCCACAGTAAAAACCTAAGCGCCCTGCTTAGGGAGGTACATGTAGCCATACTGAAAATACAGCTACTAATATCTTGTTCGTGTTATCGTTGTCTACTAACAGTTTCTTTCTAGTTTGATTTCATACGACAATAACATTAGTATTCCGTGTAACTTTCACATAGACAACATGAAAAATAGAGAGTACGTACAAGGTTATTCATTTACATTATTTAGGGTTCCCACCGGCACTGGAAAACCTGGAAAAATGAGACAACTTTTTCCAGTCAGGGAAAAGTCAGGGAATTTTGAAAAAATGTCAAAAAGTCAGGGAATTTTAAGTGAGTCAGGGAAAACTGTGATTCATAAATTAAAATTTAATCAGTCAAAAATTAAAATATTACTAAATTTTCCCCCACTATAACTATCCCCAAATTCCCTTTTTTGGGCAGTGTATAAGCCATTCATGTCAGGGATAAGCCCAAAGTGTTGAATTATTTGAGTTTTATGAGAGTATTTTTGGACTCAGTAAAGTAGATATTCTTACTTCTGGGTATTGTAATATGGAATTTTAGTGCTAACCTGTATGCAATTATCCCAAAAATATATATTGAATAAAAGCCATAAAATATTTAATAAAAGTCAGGGGAAAATGAAAAAAATACTGGAAAAGTCAGGGAATTTTGCAAGAGGAAAAAGTGGGAACCCTGCATTATACACGAACTTAACACGCAAAAAACTCTTTGCGCCCTATTACCAATTGTAGCAGTATGAATCAATGATGAAAGCGTTACTGTAAAAAAGATTTTAATTCCTGATTTGCTGATTTTACAGATTAAAAAGCGTCGCCCGAGGCGGACGCAGGCCGAGATGGAACAAGAGCGGACGGGCGGCATGCCTATTGCACGGATGTTGTCTACAGAGGGTACGGAAGAACCAGATGGACTTCTCAAAGGTAAAGGGAAATGTTACAAGATGTTAGGCAGGTGTTGCACCAAAATGACCTGACTTTGATACCCGGGATACTAGGAAAAAAATAAAAGAATAAATAAAATAATGATAGATCATAACACCAGTACAAAATCGTTAGAACTGAATTGAATATTATGCATGCATTGGAGTGTTGTTTTAGAGTGTCATGGCCTATTGGATCGTGATATTACTTGCACTACTGTTATTACTGTTAATGATATTACTACTGTTTTGCCTTGCTTTTCCAGATGGTTTAGATGACCACGAGAAGACGATAGGTGAGATGGATGAGGTTCCAGAGGGGATGATGTCACCCACGGGAAGTTCCACAGGAGAGAAACTCGGATTCCCCGATGCAGGAGGAATGTTAGGAGATCCCACCACACCCACCATGTTAGAGAAACGGAAACAGAAGAGACAACGCATGGGCATGGGTGAGTACAAAAGACGTTTTTCATTGTGACTTCCAGATGTGGGTAAAAGGGGCTTGATCTGTTGGGAAAATAAACATGTGGCTATAAAATAGAGCGCGCGGTCATCACCAGTTAACACTGGGAACTAATTCTAAAGAGAGTGGGAACTAACTCTAAAGAGAGAAATTCCAACAAATGGAAAATTCTACACGACCCATTAAATGATCACAAGATTAAACTTATCGCAATGCAGGTATCGGAGGATTTATCGCACGAACACGGGGACGAGGTAGTCGTGGTGGAGTGTACAGCTTCGGGCGGGGAAGCCGAGGTGGGCGCGGAGGCATGGCCGCTGGTCTGCACGGGCACAGAGCATCTGTTGATGGTAAGATTTCATGTTTCTCTCGAACAGCTTCGGAGAGCATATTCACACACTTTGTAATGCCTTATTTACATTCACGGGGTCCTGATTCCAATTCTGATCCCGATTCCAATTCCATTCCTGTAGTGGACAGTTGGGATGGGAATCTAAATATGACACCGTGTGGTGTGAAAAGCTCTGCACAGTACCATGTAGCCATCTGGTTTGCAGTCTGTAAAGGAATTGGAATGGGGATCCGGCAATGTAAATGGGCCATACTTGTCACAAAAGTAATATCGAGGTTTAGGTGTAGACCTTAAATACTCAGTGTGATACCAGAGTTGAGGAGGAGCTGTTTGATCCGTCACGTGCTCACATGTACTTGTCAGAAATTGGACATCATGTGTTGTTCTTTGTTTCCAGGAGAAGATGAAAGGTTCCCAGGAGAAAGTGAGGAAGAGATTGCTAAAATGAGACGAAAACGAATGATAAAGAAGCGTTCCAAACTGGAAGAGAGTTTCCCATCATATTTACAGGTCTGTACAAATCAATTTTCCGTTCCAGAGGTTGTGACGTCGGTACTATGTAGTTGTGGAAATGTGGAGTCAATACTGCTAACATATCAATGTTCATAATCATACAATTATGTATTGCAGGAAGCATTCTTTGGGGCAGAAATCCTTGATAGAACTAAAACACAGGAGGGTCAATCAGCGTTCCAAGCTGCAGCGGATACGGAATTACCCGAAGAGGCTACAATGGCAGCCGAGGTCAAGAGCACCATAGACACAAGTGCAGATAACATAGTATTTCAGCCTGCTCCCGCTTCTCCGAAACCTCCATCACCGAAACCGGCACCTACACTTCCGCCGCCTGCAAGTCAAGATGACTCGGACAAGGAGCCTCATCTCGGTGCGACATAATTTTAGTATTTTAATTTTTGCCTTGGTATTTGACAACCGTCATGGTGTTTCGTTCGATCAAGAGACTCTCAGAGATGGGTTGTTTTCTCATTTGCCACCGATTATTTCAAAGAAATAAGACTGAAAAAGAGAGGTACTGATAGAGCGGCAAATATATTGGATATCTATGTGATATGACGCCAACTTTTAGAACCGAGGTAGTTTCATTGTACTTAAAATACTGGACACATTCTTGTAATTTTATTAGTCTATTCTTTAAATATTTGCCTTTGAAGCAATATGTCTTTGTTTTCTCAGTAGATGAAGGAGACTTGAAAGATTTCCTGCCTCAGGATCTTCTGCATGTACATGACGATCTTAGCATCATGAACATCCTCAGCGATGACTTCAAAGAGCCGCCTGGTGAGATTTTATGGAAAGATAGTCAGAAATTGGTCAAAAGTTACTTCATAATAATCATATCTATGGACAAATTTGCCCCAGTGTGACTGAAATGTCTCATATCTTTCAGATGACATTGGGGGAGTGCAGTCGCAACAGCAAGACCAGTCCGACCAGTCAGATAAGGATAAACTGGATAATCTGGATCAAATGTTGAGTCCCAATCTGGATATGGATCGGGAAATCGCTGACGTGGATCTTATGTTGACGCGTAGTCTTGAGCAGATTGACAGTAAAACGGTGGAAGACATATTCAAAGGCGTTCTCAGCACGGACCAGGCGCCCAGCAGCAGTCCGAGTGCAAGTAAGTACCACAGAATCTGCTTTGAGAGACGCCCCAATGGTACATTCACACCGGGACCAAAATAGGAACAGGGACCCGGACCAGAACAAAATGGGACAATAGGACACAACCCCTGTCCTGGCTCAAGTGTAATAATGTGAAAGCTTACACACAGTTTCACACAACCCATTTGTTCGCTGTCCCGTCTCGGTTCCAGCCAGTGTAAATACACCATAATGGCTCAATCACACTGACAGTGGCTGAGACCTACACCGAGACCGATGACATTTGGGTTCTATCGAATTGTATGGAGGAGTTCATACTGCACACAGACAGATAACAACACAGATTCCCATTGAGCTCTGTATACTTGTTATCCGTCTAGGTCTCGGTCTCGACCACTGTCAGTGTGATTGAGCCATAAGTGTCCTTTTACACCGAGAGCTCAGGCAAAAATATTTTGATCTTTGCCGACACTAAATACGAAAAACACGTTGAATTTTCGCACAACTTATCTTGCTGTTGTACACAACATTAGTATTTATTGCAGCCGGTGACGGACAGTTCCAACTTCCTCCGATCCCGGGAACCTCACTGAGCACACAGGAATCAGCGTCTCCGCAACCACCAGAGGGCGCTCAACCAGGCACCCCGCAGCCGGGTCCCAGTCACGTGCTCGGTGCACCTCCATTGTCGCATTCACAGGCACTACCGGGAGTACACAGCCCCGTGCATCCCACAATGCCCGGTCACCACCCTCCGAGTGTCCCGGGGGTGCAGCCAACGAGTCACGGAGCCCTTCCGACAGCGGCGCCACATCATCCGGGGCTACCGGGCCCGGGTCACCCAGGTCTTCCGGGTAAACCACATCAGGGACACCCAGGAATGCCAGGTCCACCGGGAATTCCGCCGCATAGTAACCCGGACACCCCGGAGACACCCGGTAGTATATCACCCTACGGAATCCCTTCGCCATCGGGACCACATTTTCCACCGCCTGAATTCGGGTAAGTAGGGACTTTAAGATCTGGGGTATCTCGTTAAATGTAATACTCTTTGGTACCAGGTACCTTAGCATTATTCGAAATATCTTAATGGTGTGTTTAATCCCCCCCCCCACCCCCGGACACCGATACCGATACCGAAATAGATAGAAATTGGTTCTGTAGGGTTGTGTGGAGGTGTTCA
>JBCAUG010143422.1:0-20679 GCA_038406175.1 Haplosyllis leylae | reverse complement strand
CGTGATAAGATTGACTTTTTGCCTTTTTGGCATTTCAGTGACAGTAGAGTGCACTATTACAACTTGACTAATTAGTCTATTGACTTTTTGGTCCGTAAATGCACTTCTCTTATGAGAAGACCCAGGAAAAAGCTGGGTTACCAATACATTGAATAATATAACGGCATAAATGTCCATGCATAATAAAATAGAAAACTTGCGGACACACACGGTACTCGCATTTATCTCTATGACATGCATCCCCTAGATAAGATTCCTGTGGTTAAGTTTGGTGTACAGTTTCACATTAAGGGTAATAAAATGGGTAATAAAATAAGCCGCCTGTAACCAGTAGTGTGATAAAGGTACTGTTACATTTCCTCCCAATGGAATGTTGTGTAGAAAGACAAAAAATGAACACATTGTGCGTAATTAGATGCAGCACAAAAAAATTACGTGCAGGCCAAAAGAGTTAAATTAATAGGGGATTGACCCTGAGTCCTGAGGGACTCGAGTATATATAGAGGAAGTTTGGAGGGCACAACAAGTCGGAAATAACCTCCAAGTAGACAACCAAAAATCCATGTTGAATAGATAATAGTGAGCCTAGCTCATGACCTGTATCCTGGGGCTGGGGTGCATTACAAATTATAGTGGGAGGTAGGAGAAGACAGTGTCGGAGTGTGGGAAGGTCGGAGTCTAAATCTAGAAAGAATTATTCAACAACAAACGGATATCTGGCTTCTTTTCTTCTTAATTCAGAAACCCCAATGAACTCTAATTCTTTTTACCATAATGTTTACCCATAATTTTTATTCGCATTCTACAAGAAATTTGCAATTTAAATATATATTTTAATTGAAAATTTGAACTATGTTATCCTCATAAATGATTAAATTTCTTCAAGAACGCAATGGCATTTAGTTTAATTTAAGACATAATTTCAATCCTGTTCACCCACTATTTGTCATGAGAAATAGTTGAACATTTCCTAAAATTTCATCAACATTTTACAACAAGTTTATACAAGACAATTTTAAATTACAGATCTAAGTGGAAAAGTAAATCTAGTGACTTTCTCACATATACAAATGCTGCTAATGTTTTTTCCTGAAATTCGCATTCTCTGGCTGTCTTCAGCAATCTTCTTGTGATAGAAATTGGGCGATATCCCAGACAGAAGGAACAAACTTAATTTGTCTTTCTCTGTGTGAAGCAGAAAGTAAAAAGAAATCTTAAATCAATATAATTCGATGTAAGGCAATGCAAATCAAATCTCAAAGCTCTCTTCTAAACAAATGAGGCAATTCCAAGGGGTTTTATTTTCTACAATGAAGCAATAAAAGTGGACCACACAGAGAAAGTTCACTGATCATGTGAAACGGATTAGCTTCGGCGGTATTTCTGAGATTTTTTGTATTTCTATTTAAAATAATGTCTTCTAGATCATTCTACAGACCCATTACGGGCGGTAAAAATATGTCCGAAAAAAGATATGTCACACATTATTATTCCATGATATCATCATAAGATCTTTCATTTGAACCAGCAGTGTGGTTGTGTTGCTACACAAAAGCATTGTTCAACATTTTCAGAGACATCTGTGAAATCGTTAAAACAATGTTACAGTGAGTAGATTGTTTACTTCTGTAAGTTTACACTCGGGAATGATGGCAACAAATTTTCTTATTGGAAAATTAATCTTACCGATCAGACATATACATTTCCAATAAACAGCTTGCGAACACCAATTTCAATAAGGATAGATAAAGACCAAATAAGCTAGTACCACGCGTCCTGGCATCACAACATTCGAGGTTTTCACAAATCCACAACATTGGCAATAGTAGCAATATTGCCATTTGTGTGTTCCCATACATTTGCAGTTTCCATTCTAATCATATTGTATTAGTAAATGCAAAATTTGATATCACTGGGTATAAGAGGATTATATTTCAATGTTGGATACTTTGGCGGTCCAGTAAATTTCAAATGGCACAGCTAAAACAGAAATGGCAATATTGGCATTCTTGTATTGCAGAGAGTTTGTGAAAAGCTACAGTGTGTTCATGATCAATAGTCGAAGTCGGATGGTACCTAAGATGTTGAGTACCAAAATTATTACCATCTGAAGTACATTTTCTTTTCCCCTCGAGCCATGTTGAAGAGAAACTTGACTTTCATGCGATTCAGTATCAACTTCAAATATCAAGTAAAAGATTAAATTTTATTTGATAACTTTACTTTGTTACTTTACCGTGTTTCTCACTAAGTCTGTCTTACTCTGTCGAAAACTTTTTGGACAACATGATCTGAGAGCTATTTTTTGTGTGCGGTATGGAGTCAGTTACTTTATTTGTCGGAGAACGCAGATGTCACATTTTGTTGCTAAACCTTCGTTTTGAACACAGAAAATTTAATGTGTAAGCACAAGGTTTATCTCTATTTCATTTTAATTTGTGTACTAAACATTGACTCCAATGTAAACAACTAAAGTACATTCTTCGGGAAACTAAGATCCATGAACGTGGCGTGTATTTTCAAACCAAAAATATTGTGATGCTTCATTCCGCTTCATCACACAGTCAAATGGTAAATATTTTATCACAGAGGGTTGTGGTCTGCTCACGCAACATAAGACATCCCATGGCAGTTGTGAGAGCTCTCTCACTAAAATGCTCTTGAACAGTGTAATACCCAGTTGTCCAATATTGCAGAGCTATGAGGTCATTCGTACAAAGTGCCTTTTAAGCTTTATGTACGAAACACGTGCAGAGAAGAAGCCAAAACATCAAAATAATCTTACGAAACGATGAAATCAGAGGATTTCCCTTTCCCCATTTTCATAAAATTAATAATTCTCAATGGGGACCTGAGATATACGTAGCTGTTCTAGCTTGTTTGATAAACTTACCCCATTTTCAGTAAGCCACACAGACTGACATTATGACTTGTACTAACTCGTTTAATTACCGCCCGCATACATGGTACAACGGGAAGTTATGTTTTCACAAGCTTGTGTCTGTCAACAGGGGGCATGCTGGCCAGGTCAGGTTGGGGTCCCCCCAGCCAGGGATGGGATACCCCTCTGGCCAGGTCAGGTTGGGTACCCCCACCAGGGATGGGTACCCCCAACCCAGTCAGGTTGGGTACCCCCTGGCCAGGGATGGAGTACCCCCCAGCCAGGGATGGGGTATCACCCTAGATAGGACAGCAGAGTGGCAGGCAGTATATATGCCTTTTGCACTCACACAGCAGGACTTTCTTGTGATTATATGTGATTCTGCAGTACAAAATTGTCAAGATTCATTTAAAGATATTTTACATCACAGTAATAAAATTTCTAACTTTGGCTGTTCCTGCTAGCTTTAGATACTAACAGGTGCTGCTTAAACTGCTATGGTTAAAGTGTATAGTGGTAGTACTTCATCTTCATTCAGGCAAGGATGGTTCACTCTCTTCCAGGGACAAAGATGTCATTAACTCCAAACAGGCTTCAGTTTAACACTCTACTTAATTGTATTCAAACATGATTATACAAGTTCATATTAATAAAGACAGAGCAACTCTTGTCCCAAGTGCCTTTGTCCTTGGAGCAGTTAATGAGAGTTCTCAGTAGTACCAAGTATTCCATCAAGATTTGATACCTCTCATGAACAGTTCTAATTGACATAATGTCTAGGAGAGTCCAAGACACCATAATAGAAAAAGCCTTTACTAGGTAGGTACTGATGCCTTCAGGAAGGTATCATTACCCTGGTGAAGCCTCTCATGGTGGTATGACTCTTGGGTCTTCTCTGGCACCACTCAGAACCTTTGGTCCCTTCTGAGAGATCTCTAATTGAAGAAGTCAATGTAGGAACAAGGTATCCCAGTCTCATTGTATGGTCTTGCCTTTGGCTACCAATTGATAGTAGGGGCTGACTCCCAAGTTTGTGTACTTTCCCCCTGACTGGGACTTAGCAGTCATTGGCTGGGTACAACCATTTGAGATAGGTAAGGTAATACCCTATACCTAGTCCTCTGCACCTATGGTAGGTAATGGCAAGGACAAACTCACTTAGAGCAAAATCAACAAAACATTGTACTATCAAGTAATATGAACAGACAGATTCTCTTTCAGGGTTTCTCTAGCTATTATATGATTCTATTTGGGTCTCATAGTGCCTAATCCAATCAACATCTGAGCAGCTTCTTCAAGAGATATATGTTGGTGATCTTCCATTAGAGCTGCTCAGTCCCTCCCTATAGATGACCACACATATTACTTTGTTATCTGTGCTAGCCTAAACACACTTAGAGCAGTATTAGCTTTTAAGATAAGGCTACTTGTGTTAACAACTCTTATTTCATCCATTAGTGTGTCTGATAAGACCTCTTCAGATAATGTAAACTGTTCAGTATTAATTTCTATTGTACACAACTTGGGGTTTTAACCACTTTCAACTTATTTCACATGACATTATTCTTCAAACATTATTAAAGACTTCAAATGTAAATCGCTGGAATGTCAACAGGACAGCGAAATGTAAGTTCTATTGGGTGATTCAGTGATATGGGTCTGCATGTTTCTTCCAAAACTTACAGCAAAAGTGGTGACAAATGCAACAGTATCTTGCAAATATCACAATTTGTAAATGATTTCGTGACTGAGACCAAAAGCTACAAATACACTTTATGATTTCCACCAACGAACATATTGAAAAAAGAAGGAAACCTGATTATGAACTGATAAATGGTCCTCAATCGATACTGACTACAGCACGAGCAATGTTTGCGATCAATGCCCTTTATCAGTTTTGCTTCCTGAATGGAACCTCATCATTAGGCGTGAATACCTACATCCACTGACGGTCGATAAATTCACATCTCAGCAAGCAGTTGAATCAACACATCGGTCAAGGTTGTGAATCTTTTGAATAGGGATCGCATTAACTAGATCTACGGAAATGATAATGGTGGTAGATTTCTTCTCCAAAGCTTCCGTGCATCATTCAGTTAGGGGGAAATGAAAGTTATTCTAAAGATGTCAAATCTGATAGAAAATGAGAGGGTTCTAAAAACTATAACTATAAAGTCTTTTGAAGAGAGTCACTTTAGCATGTCTTTAGCTTTAAAATGCTTTCAAATCACAGAAATATCATTTACGTTAAAAAAGATTGTAAAGTTGAAATTAAAACATTCACAGTAATCCTGGCGCAAGATATCCCATGAGGAACTAAAACCGCCCATAAAAGATGCAGGCATTTTCATCAGACTTTATACTTCAGATACTGCGAGGTCTTTTAGGTGTAACGCGACGCGGTGATATCACGGTTGGTCTCAGGTACTGCTGAGACTGTGTAACGTGATGAACAATCCTATAGACTCTCTGTACCGCAGATCTCTCTGAGGTGTGTCTTACATCTAGTTCACATAAGCAAGATGTAGCTCGGTTCAACTGGTTTATTGCAGTAAGTTACAATCTTCTGTGCAGTTCTCAGCATTTAAGCCTAATCAGCATTTAAGCCTGGTGCAATGAATGGTGCGATAACCTGGTTCAAAGACACTGATGTCCGGTGTACATCAGTTTAAGTACTCGAGGTACCTTGCCTTGATTGGCTCTGACTAACGACTATAGCCATTGGCTACCCATCCGGTTAGGTCCCGGGGGGCCCTTCACCTAAGATGTGTAGTCGACGGCTTGCACAGTACTTTAGGACTGTGCAATACCAGGAAGAGAAAAACAAATAATTAATGTTTTTCTCTTGGGAATTTGCGACACATAGAAGAAGGAGATTCAATGAATCACAGGGAACTGTTAGATAGAAACCAGGTGATCGCACAAAACCTATGGTGACGAACCATGAATTATTCAACAACAGAACAATCTCGTTTTTCGCACTTCTGGTCTCTCAGAACAGAAACAAGAATGAAGACGAGGATTACATGGCGTAAAGACATTGGCAAATGTTTGTAAGCACAATTTTGTGACAATTAATTCTTTTTTCTAAATAATATGAATATGCATCTAGTTTAACATTTAATGATGCAGATTTACATTCTTTTTCAGTGTACAGAAATGTATCCACTTTTTCGCAATCATTTGCATAAACTTGGAGTCTTACAGACCCAGGTAAAAGTTACGCATCCAACATAGAAAGAACTAAAATTTCCCCCACTCTTGGAGCAACCCTGTTCTAATTTGCTGTTCACATTTTAAGTATCTAAATTTATTACTTTGTTACTTAGAAGAAACAACAGAACTTCAACTACAAATAGACTACTATTGCCATAATTAAGTTTTTAAATGTCAAGCTTTTAGTACATGAATAACTTTTTTCGTGAATCGTGTATTAGAACTTGTGTGATCTAGGAATAAAACAATGGTAACTATGAGAAATGAACTACCACTGAACCTCGGAAAAATCTCGATCATAAAAAAGAAACGATAAAAGTTATATCCAGATTGTTATTTAAAACAGCATCAGCTGTGAAACCTTTCTGATGATTACGGGACTGTCACTGTGAATGTTGTCATTCTCTTGCAGGCAAAGACAAGGGAAACGGATATAAACAATTCATGAACAACAGAATGTTTCCTTCCAGTTTGCGTTTTATCACAGAGACATAAAGATAAAACATCAGACGAAAGACCAAGCATAAAATATGTGGATATCATATTCTTAAATCCTTTACCACACACTTTATTAAGTCTGAAAGTGTTCAGAAACTCTTTGAAATTAAAGACAGCAAAAACGTTATTCGGTGCAGAAAAGAATTGCCAAATTCAATTCAATCAATTTCTTCAAAATCAAGAATGTTTGTTTGAACCAATCTGTAGGCGGTAGTCAGATTTTACATGTATATTTTCAAGGAAAATGATATAGGCAAGAAAAATTTGACTCAATTTCAAAATTAACTTCAAAGAGTATTCGCCTTAATACCCCAAGATACAAAACTTTCAAACTACGTCATAATTTAACACTGAATGTTGAGATGGAAAAATTTGTAGATTTATCAAAGGAATTGGTTTAAGAGGAGGCCCTGAAAGCATCCACCCACTGACTATTAACAAATTTAAAATTGTAAGATGTTTTTATTGCTTTCGGAAATATTGCTATTTTGCGTGGATGGAATTGAGAACAATCTTTGGTAATGTGGCTTCAGTACTACAGTTGTACATTCAAACAACTTCATAGATCTACAGGTTATTGTACAAAAACAAGTACACATACATTGTTGATTTACGATAGGTAAGGAAAAAAGTGTGTGTGTTAAATGTTGCCTAATTACTGTAAGAGAAAATCCCTTGTCGTTCCTAGAAAATGGATGACCTTTATTTCCTAGAAATTTGGAAGTTATGACCTCTACATTTGACTTTTCGTGTGCATCAGCACGCATAATATCTCTCCCCATCTCCCAAAGATATTTACGGGTGGCTAGTCTCTGATCTTGGAAGCGCTTCTTGTTCTGAGCACGGGTAATTTCTGCATTCTTTAGTCTCAACATATGGAATCAATATTTGAAGAAAAACATGATGAATGTATTGTTCTGTGTTGAGGCAATGAACAGCTGCTAACTCTAATAAGTTTTCTCCCAAATATCTGCAATCTTAAAGTAGAATTGGACATAAGACATGTGCGCAGTTAAAATCATGCAAATTCCTTCCAACAGGAGTCAGGTTTATTCAAATTTATTACAAAACTTTCCCATGACATTGCGTGAAGAATTTAAACCTTTAAAATTTTGGCATCTCGAAAGTCCATTACATCTCAATTTCCTGATTAACTTGACATAATGTGTTTGCTACCTGACGAAACAAATCTCAAACTGAAGTCAGAAAATCAAAGAACGAGTCACTTACCAATTTTTTAAATAGTTTTGAATTCAGTCACTTAAATCATTGGTGGCTCGTCAGAGTCACCTTAGTGGTTGAGTCGGGGGCCCGTAACATCCTGTCCAAAGCCTTTGGCAGTTTTATGATAATTAGGCCTACTTTAACCAAGTGAACAGTTCGATGAACAAACTTCAACTATTCTTCTCTTTTTATACTGTGCACACATTGTTATTCTTCGAAAAAACCTAATGCATGAACAAAGCAACACAATCTTCGTATCATTAATGGCTTAATGACGTCTACCGAGTATTTAGTAATTGACATTGCACAAGGGAAAGTAATCATTTTAATGGGCGATGTCATCAGACTAAGTAGTCTGGCATGAATCTAATTACAATAATTGGATTGATGTGAAGAATTCAGAATCCAGAATAGTTACAGTGTATCAATTTTGCATAGCACCCAACATCATGAAAGATGTACCTTACATCATAAGACATAATGTTGTATGTTGAAGTGTAGTTTTCTGGAATAAGAACAGTAATTATCGACTCTACAACATATCCTTAGTACACTTTCAATACGTGACTTCTTGGTCTAATCGGGTTGTCGCACTTTCTTGTAATTGCTGCAGTCACAACAAAATAACTCGGGAGTAGATCTACTATCATTGCTAAGCAAGGCAAGTAATTTATGTGATTCCAGTACTCTTATTATCAAAATATCATAGTCAAATGTAATCAAGAAACAGCCCATTGATTGCTGTGGAAAAATACATAAATTATAATTGAGAATTAAATTTGCAACGATTCCAAAATTCAACTTATATCTTGGAGATCAATTTACGTTTCACTTTACCGTCACGATGCATACACATTGGTCAGCTTGGACATGAGATCATGAACTCTTCGTAATTCTCTCCCTGTCACTGACCGAAAATCTTTCAGAGCAATTTAATGAAGCCTTTTAGGTCACAAACTACCTCTTTTTAGAGTAGTAATTTTACCACGAATTGCCTACCCTTCAGGTTGCGGAATCAAAGGACTTTGATTTTCATAATCACCCTGAGGTCAAGTATTGATCAAGACGCTGTAGCTCGTGCTGTGTAACTTTTTGCAGTGATCCTCCGCAGAATCTCTCTTTGCTTCTAATGTTTGGATAAATGAAGAGAATGCTACAGGGTATATTGTAAAATAAGCCAAATATTTCAACATGATGCATGGTTGTAAACCAAAAATTTGGATATTGTGGCAGATTCATAGGGTGCGATGAAGAGTCACTAAACCTAATGGCGAAAATGCTGCCTTGTCAATTGTTATTCATCCATGAATTTGAATTTTTGGCTCAATTTCTATTGAGTAATGTTGTGCAAGTTTTTATTTCATTTTTCAATAATTATGGAGATTTCGCTAAGTTTCATGCTTTGTAACAGCACACGAAACTGGTAGTGGTGTTTCCTTTGAATCCAGCGACAGCGACTATTATTGAGTTAAAAAGAAGAAACAGTATTGCTATCGTGACCAGTCACAATTGTGTGGCCTCGAGAACAGATGACAAACCACGTGAGTCGAAAACAGGAACATGAGAGCTCTCAATTAAAAACGGCAGGCTTTTCAACCAAAAACAATTCTCAAACAATAGTTCCTTTCAGAATAACACAAAGATGCTCAGAATTTGATGCAGATGTGGTATTGAACATTAAAATTAGAAACCTTATAAGGTGCAATATTACTGTTGTTTGTGCCATCTCCAAGTGCTGGGTGTTATCAACGGCGGATTGAGTTGCAGTCGCAGAAGGAATCAGATATTGCACAGAGAAAGGTTATTTATTCCCACAAAGATGGAATGGTATTTACAATGCCTGCGATGTGATGCAATACTATGATCGTCAATACACTTAACATTCCACAACTTCGGTGGTCTTTCAAGCCATAAAAGCCCTTGTGGATGACTGAAAACTTTAATATTATCGCAATGAAGTCTGTATCCCAGGCAAATGTGCCAACAGTTTAGGAAATTTTGGCGAATTAACTTTGAAATGCTAACACCTTGGTAGTAAAGTTAAATTTTGTAATTTCTTAATTTTTACCAATTTTTCAGTGAATTTTAGGGTGTCACTATAAAATCCCTTTGATCCAGTTCTAGGGCTGGTACAATTAAAGTTCTAAGTCAATGAAGGAACAGGACGCACAAACAACAAAAAGTATCAGAAGACAAAAGAATTAAATAACATTGAAAAGGAAAAGTATTTTCGTCCTTCAACTTTAACAAGCGAGTTTACTTGAGGTACAAAAAAAAGAAGTAGCGTCGTTCTAGAAAAGTTGTTAGTTGAATGATGATTGCCCGTGGGTTCCCTGCTGTCGTGTCTTTGAACCTTTCACTTCCAGCTAAGGACTCGCTCCCGAGGTAGCTTAATGAAAGAAATTTGATTATCAAAGTCGTGAAGAGGCATGGTAAGTATTGATCAAGGGTTACATCTACCCAACAGAGACCAATTTATAAAATAAGGAATGATACTTTCACAAATTGTTGCTAAAACTAGTTTGGTTATTTTTCTTCACAGTGATAAGTCTAAAACAGAGTTTCACAAGGTTTCAGGCTTTACGCTTTCCATCATTAGAGGTGCAAAATGTCCCGAGTAAAACTCTTTATATGTCATATAATTTACAGAAAACAGTCATTCTTTCTGTAAAACCGAGAACAAAATGACTTTAATTGAACTTGGTGTACACCAAATATTAAGGAACAAGAGTTATTCATTTGATTGTGAATTTCCGCATCAAATATTTGTTCATCATCGTTAGATACTAATAACATACAAGAAAGCTCACGAGCAAATGCTAACGAATGAAAGCATCCTTCAGAATGATATCGTCGTATCAAGGGGCTGTAGTAAAGAATGGATGTTTTCTAATGGTAATGAACATGTTCATGACTCATCAGACATGTGCGTGGTTTCTTCATCAAAAGAGGGTGAACTCTTTAACATGTAGAAAAGCATGATCGGCACCATCATCGAGATTCATCTTGAAAGAATAAATAAATGAAAGGCAGAAGTTTTACAAGCAAAGTTTCCAGTGGCGGATCCAGGATTTCTCAGGGGGGGGGGGGGCGCCAACCCAGGAGATAGCTCACTGTGTTCTATTATTTGGCCAATTTCCCCCGAATTTTTTAACTGCATGAAAATGAAAACATTTTGGGCTAGGGAGGCGTCGCTTGCGCCCCCTAGATCCGCCAATGCAAACGTCGTGGATTTGTGAGGAGATTCCAATTGCACCAGGAGAGTATCACAAAACCACTTCTTTCAAAATTGGAAAAACAAATTAAGTCAACAAGAAAGTCATGTTAAATTCAGTTTGAAAAATTAGTGAATCAAATCCTTAGTTCCTATCGTGAACATTAGCTTGTGTAAAATGCTAAAAACAATTTCAATGGCTGAAATGTTTAATTTCAAAGCTACAATCCCGATGTCACCGAGTGTCAATTAAGATTGATCGCATCCATCGTGTTTATCTTCCAGCGTCAGATGTCAGTTTATCAAGTGTCAAGTTAAGATTGTCAGATGTGAAGTTTTCGGCAATAAGAGGGTCATCTGAGAAATTGTCAATATTAAACGTATTGATCGACGGGTCAAGTTTCACTTTAAGAACAGAATTAACATCGGCTTTAAATGTTTCATAGTCGTGATGTCGAGGATGGAGTATGTAGAGAGGAGTTATTCAGTCCTGACATTTGCATAGGTTGTGTTTTTGTAGAACATTGTCTAATTTTCTGTCTGGGCTTTCGTAGGTCTTTTGTCTGTTTCTCTCAGTGTCTCTCTGAGTCTGTACTTGCCTGTGGTCTAATTATGTTTCTTTACCTTTCAAGATTTTTTTCTTGCTGTCAGTTAGTTTCTCATTAGTATTTGCAAGTAAAAAACACTAACACATCATAATGACTTTTTTCAAATATCTGTAATTTGAATAGCATTTGCCACAGAAAATCTTTTAATATTTTTAAAGAAAATAAAATGCTACAGCGACCGGCAATGCAGTTCCCTTTGTGTTTCACAAATATTCCATCGCAAATTCTCACACACACACACACACACTTAACTTCAGATGGCACTTGCTGTCAGCGTGTGCTCCAACAAAGCACTTTTAATCGGATGAGGCAATGGGAACAATAATCATAGGAGCAAAATAAGAATCTTTCTTGTTTTGAATAAAATTGACGGAGGGCTATACACCTTGAAATATTTTTTGATGTTGACATAAATCTTGAGTATGATTTTGATGTAAATCTTATTTTGCGCATTTGGATATCTCAACTTTTTATATTTGTGAATATACATTAACAAATGCCAAAGTTGAAACATCTGGGCATGTCAACTAAAACAAAATTACATTTTTGCTTTAAATTGTTCAATTGTTTGACATTAGTTATGCGCAGTTTTTGAGGTTTCTTCATATTTTATTTTCAAATCATAAATCACAAAAACCATTTAGTTTCGCAGCACACAATAGCCATTATTCTTGTGATGCGTCGCTGATTTTCAATTGAAATGAAATATTTTGATAATGGCACGTGACCTACAATGAAGGTCGAGTGTGAGGTCACGGAGACGGGCGGAACCACAACATGCTGTTAAACTGATAATAAAATTTCAATTTTTAGACATAATGGGGTTTAAGAAGAAATTTTAGGGTTGAATTATGGAATTAATTATATTTTTACTTGATTGAAAGTGGGGTTGGAAAGAGAATAATAAATTTCTCGGCAAATCTTCCCTTTCAGGGAAATGTTTCCTAAATGAGTCGTCTGTTTTTTGTAAGCTACTATCTCCAAATTAGTCATGATTTACCCATTACGGACGTAAGCTTCTACAATCCTCGGGCATTTGAAGTTGGTTTCTCTGGGATTATTGGATGTATTCTGTCTATTTTCGGTTGGACTTGTTTGGAACCAAACACGCTAAGCCACCCGAATGAAGTTTCTCTTTTACTTTTAGAACGCAATTATTCTTTCAAATACTGTTTATGTAACTGACATTTTAACTGCTTAGAATTACGTAAATGTTTTGCTAAAGTTAAGTTTTTGAGACCAATTGCTGACAGATTAATTGCGTGTAATACTGATTGATGGCAATATTTTCTCCGTTTTACTGAAAAATAATTACAAGATCTTTTGAGTTCCAATTCAATACATTTTCATCAAATTACAAGTAGAGTCAATTCTGCTTCACTAAAACATTTTTTATTCCTATTTGGGAGTCATGCAAATTCACACACGTACAAGCACACAATATGTAAAAATACACTTGTAAAATAAACAATTTGAAAGACAACTGGTTAATTTTCGTATTTCTCCCTTTTTCATTTTAATTGTCAAAACCACTCCAAGCCTTAAATCCTAACTCAGATCCTCACTGCGCACCATCTGTTATGTAACAACACTACAAAGTTCACACGTCCATGTCTTGTGTATCCATAACTGGTTTAGTCTCTGGATTCATCATCGAACCAGTATCCTTTGATACCAGCCTCCCGCATGAATACCTCCCTGAGAACCATGCAGCCTAACTTGGTGAGATGATTAATGGGTTTGAAGTACTCCAGGGTGGGTGTAATCACTTGATTGTCATCAGACATAAAATGCTCATAAACCGACAACACAAACACTCTACCTCCAACTGCTCTACTTGTGCTCCGAGTAGCCTGTGTTAGAACCTCATTAAATTTCTGCAGAGGCATGCTGATCGGGCTGTGAATCATCAGTTCAGGGAGGAGGTTGGATACAAACACTCTGCATCCTGGATGTTTTCGGCGCAAAGCCAAAATCACTCCTTGAAGAAAATTCTTGATGGGAGGCACGTCCTCCCAGTTCTTCAATGCCTCTTAGTACAGTATGACTGTATGCACCCTAGTGAAGATTTCCCCATCGCGTATACGATTTTTCCAGGTTTTCAGCGGGTGGTTCTGTCTGTAGTCGAGGTGGCATATCCTGTCACTCCAGGGCCAGTCTTCCATCCTTGAATCAGACAATATAAGTATTGATGGCGCCCTGTTCTTGGGAATCCCAGGCAAGACAGGATACTTGATTCCTTCCTTCCTGATTCTGTGAATCAGATCTAGATCTGAGGGTACCTCCTGTTCATCATGTTTACCTCGTTTGAAATCAGGTGTAGATGTATCTGACATTTTGTCATCCGAGATCCAAATTTCATCGCAGATAGGCGACCTGATTTCTACCACATCTGCATCCTGGGTTTTTGACCGGGAATAGGAGCCACAGGATGTATTCGCTGCAAAGCAGTCTGAGGGGGTGGTCACTTGACTGGAGGCTCCATCTGTTTGCCCCCCGGTGTCTTCCTCATCTGAACTCTCGAGGATCCGCCTCCTTTTGCCTCATGCTGTGTTTGTGCACAGTGATGATCCTCCGTCCATTATTTCCTAAAACACCAAGCATAATACATATAACCAGTTGTCCTTTACTATGTTTACCATGTGCAGTTTTACTTCTGTCGTGCTTATGACTCGTCCCCTGGTTTATTCTGCATAACCAACTGCCTGCGTATGGTGTGCTATTTGTGTAATCAAGCTTCTATTTTTATGACCTGTCTTAAGTCTAGTGTGCTACCTGACCGTGTTGCTGTACATGTGAAGACTATTTGTTTGCATCTCTTGGCACTAGCTTAGTATTTTATTTGAGCCTATTCAGCTATGCACTTGTTCAGGGCCTCTACAAACAGTTTCATTGAGTCAAATCTCTTGTCCATGCTGACATCTATGTACCTCCCGTAGGCATCACTAGCCCACCCTATTAAAAGTTTTATCATTTCAGCCTCAATGTTGGATTGATATGCGAATGTCACTCCCCCCCTGCAGAGTGAGTGTAGTGAGTACTGGCTGGGGTCCATACCTATGAGTAATAGCCATTTCCTCAGCCTGTAGATTAGCTGGTTTGCTGATAGGCTAACCAATTTACCTCTGTAGTTTATTGCTAAGACAGGATCCAGTGGACCTGTGGGCATGAGTGCGAGCATCCTATGTGTCCAGTATACTGGGCATATTGCTTTGTTTTGAGCTGGAAGTACTGGCATCCTTAGTATTCTCTGCTTGAACTGGATAGTCTTTGACCATCTTATCTCTAGCATCATAGCAGCTTCTGGTGATATTATGTTCAAGTCTGCTCTTGTAAATTGATGGTCAGGATTGAACTCGTCCATTGTGTCTGGTACTAGGTTGCTCTTCCTTAGAAACATATAGAAACCTAGTAGTGTTCCTGTCCAGGCTACTAGCTCGACCATGTCTCTATAATCCACTACTTTACTCAATTTGAGGAGTATTTCAGGTGTGATGGGGGCTGCTTGCTTAACCTCATGCTGCATTATCCTTTTTAGCCCTATGGTGAACATCTGCATTTGTCTATCTTTTACATCTGGGATGGGTAGGCCCAAGAGGGCTAGACATGTTCTTATCCCTGATTGGTAATTACCAACTGCTTCTGGTGACTCAAAGGTTCTACTAAGGTGCTGTCCAAATCTACACAACTGTTGGTTGTCACATAGGAAGTAAGGTAAGTTGTATGTATCACAAAACTTCTCATAGGCTCTGAGTATGCATAATATGTTCTTCTTAGTTGATTCCTTAATGGATTGTCCTTTTGTCCTAACCACTTCTAGGTCCAGCTGTGCTAGTGCAAGGTTAGCTGAAATGAGAATTTACCATGAATAAGTAAGATGTAACATACTAGCTGTCACATGTTTTCTAGTCCACCCCTGATCCCTTATGTGCTGGTTGAACTTTCTTTTAGACTCTGTTTGGTTCCATCTGGATAGCCAGTCAGGTATTCTGTTGTCTATTCCAGGTATGTGCTTTGCTTTTATGACAAACTGATGATGTGCTGCCATCAGAGCGATTTCTCTCAGTATATCTTGTAGGTCTGTATCCCTGCTGGTCCCAGTGTTTAACACTGTTGCTACTGCTAGATTGTCAACTTGGATCCAGAAATATTTGCCTTGCAGTTGTTCCCCCATGTTTTAAGTGCCATCATGACTGCTAACATTTCCAGAGTAGCTATGTTTTTCTCTTGATACTGTTTGGGGAATATACCCCTAATGTATTGTGATCCACACATTGCTCCATAACCCTTCTTTGAGGCATCTGAGGCTATAACCTGATCATATCCAGGCTCCTTGTTGAGCCATATTATGGATATTCCATTGAACTGCTGCTCACATCTGCCCCACCAAGCAATGTCCTTCCTTGCCTCTATTGGAATGGGAAACCTCCTACCTCTGTCCATGCCTCTGAGACAGTTTATTAGTCTGGCTATGAAGACTCTGCCTGCTCTGATACACTTAGCCAAGAATTGTAGTTTCCCTATTAAGGATTCCAACTCTCTCCTGCATGTATTTGTTTTGAGGATCCATGTCCCTATTTCCAGCCTTATTTCTTTCATTTTCTCCTGTGATATTTCCATGGTCATGGTACCTGTGTCAAAAGTGATGCCCAGGAACTCTAGTTTGGTTGTAGGTGGCACCTTCTTTTCTGGTGAGGTGTCTACTTTGAGGTCCCTCAAGAGTTTTGTAAGGAATTGATAGGCCTTCTCTATTCTTTCCCTTTGCTCTGCCCCCACGAAATCATCTACGTAGTTGAGAAGAAAGTATCCCATCTTCTTGTGTATATGTGCTATGGCATTTGTGACTTTTGTGCTATGTATGGTGCCGATCGCATGCCCATGGGCAGTACTTTGTCAAAGTAGTATTTCCTTTCTACCATGTAACCAATTAATGAGTAGTCTCCTGGGTCCAAAGGTAGCTGCCTGAAGTACCTGCTCAGGTCTACTTTGAATAGCATGCAGTCCTTCCCTAGCTGGTATATTCTTACTGCTAAATCATCCACCCTTGGGAATTGTAGTTTTGCTGTGAAGCCTATGTAATTATCTTTTATCATTCCATCATTTATAGCTTGCCCTGGAGGGAAACTGAGGTCCAATATGATCCTTCTTTCCTGTGAGTCTTTCTTGGGTCGAGTGCTTAGAGGGGATATTCCCACAGTTCTGCTTTCAGGGAAGGGAATTGTGTGATATGGTCCCATGATTGCTGACTTTGCTTCTTCCTTCCTTATATATTTGTTAAGGTCCTCAGGATAGTCTGTTGCTCCTTTGTGGTTTTTGGTTGCATGTCTGGGCTGCTGTAATGTTGGTAACCACCCTGAGGGCCATCCATATCTGAGCCATTCTATGATCTCTAAGTCTTCATAGTCCTGCAATAAGTTCTCAAAGAGCTGCAGATTCCATTTGTGCTCTAATTCTATTCTGGTACCCCACCTGTTGGGGTATCCTCCTTTGATTACTGCTTCATGTAATGCTAGGTCCTTGTCCCTTGCCAGCCTCCAGTGGTGTACCCACTTGGGTTCTCTATGTGTATCTGCTCTGTGCCCATCATGGCTGCTTTCTTGATGCTCATAGGGTGGAGCCCATTCCCCTTCTCCTAGGTATATGCCTTGTGTTTCCATTTCTATTTCTGGTTTGTTATCTTCCTTGTGTTGATAAAATTGCAGCTGGCTGCTGTCCTCCACTCCTTTGATTTCCTGCCTGTTTTCTCTTTCCTTACAGCTGGGATCATCTTCCCTTTCTTCTCCTTTGTTTGTGGCTTCTTGCCTATGGCTGCCTGCCATTGCTGTTTCCTCCATATCCTTTGTTTCCATTATCTCATCTGTGTTTGTGGCTTCTTGCCTGTGGCTTCCTGCCTCTATTCTTCCATTCCTGTTATCTTGTGACTGATCTCCCCTTTTTTCTTTTGGATTCCCTCTGCTTGCCCCTTCCCCCCTTTGTGGCTCCTCCATTGTAGACTGTTGTCAGTCCTTATGGGGGCATGAAGGGTGTCCTTCAGGATGCTCCTTCTCCACTTTGTCCCTGATGAGACAAATGGCACATAGGTGGTATACCATTCTTCTCATAGCATTGGCTCCTGTGCCTGACCATACTGGGTGAGGATTGGGTTTCTGGCATCCTTCAGGTCTGATGTAATCTCTGCAGAACCTTTTCCTTGGGGCTTCCTGCCTCCCCCTATCATTGTTAAGTTGTCTTGTTTCCATCATTGCTCTTCTGTACAGTATGGTTTCAAATCTGTCAAAGTTTGATTCCCAAGAATATTCCCCTGTCTCAATAGATGAGAGTATTGCAGCGTACATCTTTCTTAGCATGTACCACTCAAACCCTCTACGTTTGAGGTATGCAATCCTCCTGAGTAGCTTGAGTCTGCCTAGTATCTGTGCTGGCTCTGTACATGTTTCGATTGTCCTACATTCACCCGCCACCAGGTGCTCAAATCTTATGTGTTTAAACTCTATCTGCTCTTCTGCCCAGTCTTCTCCTAGGTTCTGCTGTGGCCAGAGTTCCTTCCTTTTGATGTTTGTGACTGCTTTTTCCAGCATGCCTGACCTCACTTTCCCTGCTTTGGGGTCCTGTTCCATGTCCCCTTTATCATCCCCACCCAGCCCTATTGGGTTCCTATTATGGGTAAATAGAGACTCACCTTCTTCCTGTTTGTTCAATGATGCTAGCCATTCAGCCATGTTTTTCTCTCCTTCTGGGTTGTAGTCCAGAAGCCTATTGAGCAGTTCTGGCTTCATTGTGCTGGCTCCTGTGGCAGATGTTGTCTTATTCTGGCTTGTGATGAGGGCCCTAAGTAACATTTTGTTAGGGTCCTCCTCTGTCTTTGCCCCTAGAGAGGCTTTCAACTGCTGTAGTAGGAAGTTTTGGTCTGGTTCTTTGTGTCCAGTGACTACTTGTGGTGTACTATGTTCCTCTGTGCTACCAGATAGTTCCTGTATTTGTTCTTGTATTTCCTTTTGTTGTTCTTGTAGTTCCCTTAACCTGGCTTGCTTCTGTTCCTCTACCCTCTTGTTTTCATCTGTTGTAGCAGTGGTGTCACTGTTGCTTGATTTTGTGAGCTGCTCTTGTAGCCATTGATGGATTTCAGGAGTGTTGAGGGGAGGAGCCCTTGCAGCCTTGTTCCTTGTTCATTCTCATTTTAGCTTCCTGTACCTGGTCCATGGCTATTTGCCACTGTTGTTTCCTGAGCAGGCCTGCTTCAAATTCATTGCGCAATGTGAGTGCTTCCAGTTCTTCCTCCCTCAAGGCCTCATCTTTCTTCTGCTGTGCAAGTGCTTCCTTAATCTGCTCATTTGTTGCATCTTCTGGGAGGCTGTCCATCTTGCCTGTCTCCCACTCTGTTATTGCCTGCTCGACTCTGCCCTTTAATGTGGTGTTCAGGTCCCCTGATAAGTGATATATGCGATAACAGTTTACTTTGGATGCCGCACATTTGGGTCATTCCATATACTTGGTATGTTCCTATGTGGACATGGCCCAATTACTGCTGTGGTGTGGTCTTTACCGTGACTAAATTCTAGCTGTGGGTCTAATTACTTATCACGCGCCCGTCATGCAACCTCGTCCGGGATTCTAATTTCCTTCATAGATCTACCTTGCTCAGAACCCGGATGCGTGCTGTCTTTGTTTTCAATGGCGGCTTGTCTAGATCTACTTCGTAATTGGCCTACTTGCCAACTTTGTGCAGGTAGTACGCTGTCGACTGTGATACAGGTCTAGATCTAGGCATGTTGGACTAGGCCTAATTTATACTTGCAATGGTGAATGCATGGCACGGATCTAGATCTAGGCACATCAGTCTAGATCTCTCTAATGGTTGGTTTGCACCTTCCTTTAAGTGGTTCTACCTGGCTTATGTTGTGATTCTACCTTGCTTGAGTTGTACTTAAATGGCTGTTGAGTGAAGTGGATGCCTTCCACTGATATTGTTCAACTATAGATTATCACGTAAGATATTTGGTTCGGTTGCCGGTTCAAACCGGTTGTGCGGCGTCTGTTGTATTTTATCGCTTACTTCTTAATGTGGTGTGGGGCTTCGGCCTACTTGCCTGTGTATGCACTGGAACCGTCGGGTTTTGCTTCGTGCGAGTCTACAGACTCTCCTGATTTACTGTAACTGAGCCTACAGGCTCTCCTGAGATTCCTTGGAAGCCTAAAGGCTTGTTCCTCCTCATGTGTTGCAGAATTGACTGGAAGAGTGTGGGCCTCACACATCCTTATATAGTGAAATCAGGTTCCGCTTGAGCAATTCCCCAGAATGCATCATTGCGAATGGCCACATTCCGGGCATGGTTAAAGTACCAATACAGAAGCCGATTAAAGTTTAACAAGATAATCATTCAGCAATTTAATTAAATTCCACCACAATGGCCCTACCTACTCAATGTCAGTGATCCAGTTAATTCATAAAATTAAAATGTTCTTATTAACCTTTCGTTGCAAAGGTACTTCACTTTCTTTTCCCTTTTCCAACCAGGTAGAAGCCATTTTTTCCGCACCTATTCTCAAATGGATTACACGGATTTTGTGGGTTTCTTTGTACTAAAACCCTGGAGATATTTTAGGAATAATCTTTGTTGAAATCTGCACTCCATGATCCGTGAACCTTTCTAAGTGAGTATTACTTTTTTTAACCGCAGCATTTTGAACTTAAAAAACAGATGTTACCGCCTATTGTGTGCATGTTGCTGGTATTTTTTGAGTTGATAACAAAGGAAATTCAGCCAGCTTTGAAATAAAGCCAAGATTGTGATATTTATAATTTATCATGAACTAATAAAATTTGCCTAATGTCTACGAGATCTATGATTCAATTCAGTAAAAGGCCACAAATCATCAATCGGCAGGAACAAAAGATATTTAGGATCTGAACTTAAGTATGTAATTGGTAACTATTTGGTTAAATCTGTGATATATTTGAAGAAAAATAGCCCTGTGACGGGCTGAGGTGGTTTAAGTTAAATGTGTCAAAAAGATGTCAAATGTCAAATAGTCAAACA
>JBCAUG010143311.1:0-20682 GCA_038406175.1 Haplosyllis leylae | reverse complement strand
AAAACAGCAAAGATAAAATTAACAGAAAGGCCACTATCCCTTCACCTTCCCCCAAAAAAGAAAAGCTGAATCAGAGAGAGAGAGAGAGAGAGAGAAAGACAGACAGACAGACAGACATACAAAGGCATAGATCATTTCTGTCTTAGGGAGAAAAGATGAATTGTAGTGAAGAAAAAGAATAGGAATGAAAAACAGCAAAGATAAAATTAACAGAAAGGCCACTATCCCTTCACCTTCCCCCAAAAAAGAAAAGCTGAATCAGAGAAAAAGCTGACAAGGACAAATCTAGTCACTTGTTGACCAGAAATGGAGTTCTTAAAGTAAAACAACTATTTCTACCCTGATGTATTTGACAAAAAAGAGAAAATGAGACAGGAACAGATCAGAAAGTAAATAAATTACTTTATAAGACAACTCTACAAATTGTCTGAAGCAGAGTAGTCCCAGGTCGACCGGTGCACCGGGGCTATTGCTTTCAGCAACTGATGGAGATTAGCCTGGACCACTGACCCCTACTGATTAGTTTTTCCTGCAGTGCTTAAATAACTCCCCAATCTTCATCCAGGTCTTTGTCCCTTACAAGACAACAGAGGAAGAAAACACAGGGAGAAAAGCTTCAAGTTTTTTGTTTTAATGGATCACAAAGGTTGATGCCATGGTGAATGATGACAGAAAATAGCTTCAGACAGCCACATGCTTTTTCTCTTCCTCCTCTTATTGTAGATTTGGCCATTGAACTCTTAAAGCCACTCCTCACAGTCGAGGTTTTCAGAAGCCCACAAAATTGGCAATATTGGCATCATTGCCATCTGTGTGTTTGAAGATAATTGCAGTTTCCTTTTTTATTCTAATCATAATGTATTAGTTAATGCAAAATTAAATATCACTGGGTACAGGAGCATTTCATTTCAAGGTTGGATACTTCAGGGGTCCAGTAAATTTCAAATGGTACAGCTAAAGCAAAGTTTGCAATATTGGCTTTCTTGGACTGCGAAGAGTTTGTGAAAACCTCGAATGCCGAAGTGAAGCCTTTGCTTCCCAGGTGTTTGTAATTTGAATGACACATTGTCTGCAACTAAAATATCTTGACTTCTTTGGCAATATAAATCTCAGAATACTGTTACAGTGTACCATGGTTACTGAAAGGGTAAACGAACTTGGCTCATCTGTAGCAGATGATTGTATTGTCAGTGTCTTAACCAAAATAGAAGTGAATTGTGTAACTCGGCAAAAGTCACTCAGACGGAATTCGAATTCTGATAGAATTTTGAAGTCTGCCATTATGAACGTTACCTCAGAAAATGCGACGTTTGTGATGCCATGTGATGACGTCATATTTTCCATTGCTTTAGGGCAGTTGTAAGACCTCGCCAGCCCGAAATGTCTATCAAAATGTAGTGTGAATAGGTCATGATATACTAAACTAACATTTCTGCTTCCAACATTACTTTTTACTGGTACAAAATGGGCCTCAGAGAAACTGTCCGTCCCTAAGCTATGTCTTAAAGTGGCGGTTCTCATTTGTCGTCCAGCGATAGGACAGCAATGTAGAACTCTCTTCGTCCAAGCGGTCTCGGATGGGCACTTAGAGCTTTTAGCTTCTCTTCATACTACCCCACGGTCTCTTTGTCGCTCAGCTCTGCGTCTCCTTACGCAGCATTCCTTTCAGACGTCCGGTTTTTATAACATGCGTAATTTATTTAGCGCAAAATGTTACCATTCGTTCTTGCCATTTCATTCGTTTTTTTTATTAGCTTTGATGTTTATTGCCTCAATCACAAAATTGTCTCAACTCTTTGGTGTCTCTGGAGTCAAAACATCAATTTGTCAAACATATTACTTTGACATACTACTTCTGGACTTTTTGCTTCACCAAAAGACGATGAAAATACATCTTTTTTTAACTATCTGAGGATTCATACAGTAAAACTGGTGATGCCTTTTGGACTTTCCCAAGCGAGGACCAATCAATTCAAATCAAACAGTCTTGGCAACGTCTTGCACTGGAATCAAGTGACGTCATAAAGTCGTATACGTGCACAAAAACGGTCACTTTCTGTCTCTCCAATCAAAATTCTAGACATGGCCAAATTTCTGAAATGGAAATAATGGCCATTTCTGCACACAGAATTCTGTCAGATGTAATGTGATAACGTCATTTGATTCGAAAGTCCTGTTGCCAAGACTTTGGCCGCTTCATTTATTATATATTAAAAAGGCCAATTAATCTCTAACAGTCAAAACAACAACAATAGAAAGACTAAAATATTGTCAACCTGGTTTGTTTATCTCCCCAATCACCCGGTCTTAGACTTAGATTACATCCAATAAGCAATTTCCTCGAGAAGTTGTAAGGTTGTGATAAGAATGAGAGAACCAAGGAGGGAGATAAGACCTAATTGGGTGATAATAAGCTTTGATCGGGTGATAATAGGTAATATTATTGAGCGATAATGGAGAGCTTTTAGGGTCTATAACCGCCTCGTTTAAAGCCTCTTTGTCGTCAATGAACAGCGCTTTCTCCATATACGGAGATGGATTACATAAAGAGGATATCCTTTATCATTATGGTCACTGAGGGAAAGTGCTGTGATGTAACGTATAAGGACTGCAAGTTATGTAATAAGACATAGATAGTTTAAAGGCCTGTTCACAGTGAGAGAAAGCCAAGACGCATGCGAAAGATTTGTCAAGTGAGATAAATTACAGAGTTCAACGAAGGAGATTTTTTGAGTGTTCTCTTTTTTGCCCGGGGCCCGTCGCCGTTGAATTTGGTTACTTTTAGAAATTGCCATTGGAAAAATGCTAACGTTGAAAGCTTTGTAAATTACCAAAAAACTGGATTGTTGAATGCTTGAATCAAATCCGATTGGAAGGAACAACGACTTCATCTCACAAAATACAGAACTCGGACACAGAATTAGGACTCACACAATCGCCACATCACTTTTGTAGCAACATGAAATCCATGGCAACGCTTCTATGTACAATGGATTTCAGTTGCTTCATAACATCCTTCCCTACCACCTCAAAAAGGACCCTTTTCAAAGGGACAGGTCTCCAATCCCCTTGGCACGCACGTACATGTACAATCAAAGTAAACATTTTAGTCTATTTTACGCCTATCGAAAACAAATTCGAACTGAGAATCCGATTTTGATACAGCTGTAGTACCTTCCGTATTGATAACCGATGAGTATCGCTTAAAGCTGTCGCCCTCGTACTTTTCGCTTTTGGTGCAGTGTGAATGTTGCCTAATCAGAAATACAGCTTTTAATCCTCAATTCAATTTAAATTCAGTCCACGCTGGTTATCAGCGATCCTGCCAATGCCGTTGCGACAGTGTTCCTTTCTCCGGTTCCTCTCCCCCGGGTCCCGTGCTATTAGAGGACCGGGGATGGTGTAGAGGTTCCCGGGCCAACACTTCTTATTCCTCGGGCTTCCAGGGCCTTGACATCGGGTCGCGTTACAAACCCCCAGAACAATTACCGAGATAGGAATGAGACGCATACAATAGCTGGAATAAAGAAAGGATAATTCTTTTTTTCGAATGTTGTGTCACTTTATTTGGGTAGAATTTCGTGTTGGTTCTCAAATCCTTTTTTCTCTTTTTTTCGTTTACCTTTTTGAATCACATCCGTCCTTTTTGATATAGCCACTGGTCCTCCCGTTTAGGACGTCTGTTGTTCTCTGCCATGAGCCTCAAAGTTACGGAGGACCTTCTCAATTGCATGCTTCATCATCTGTGCACGGCTTAGTCCTCAAATTCACCTCTTATGTAACACTAATAGACCTCTTGGTGGCGAGCATGGCTGGAAGCCACTTTGACCCACCTACTTTTTCAAGCAATAGTAGCAATCGAACTCATGCGGCAGAGTGCGGCAGACAGGCGCTCTAACCGTTTTCATGTATCAAAAATTCTTTGCAAACAACTAGCAGAACTAAGGTAGTTCTTTACAACGTTGATGTCACAGCCACGTGTTCAGGGCCAAAATGTAAACAGTTAAGCTTCATTGACCATTTACTGCACATTTAACAGTGGTCAATGACAATGCATTCTGATGGTCAGTGGATCATGAACCTTTTTGGGAGACAAAATAAAACTTATAACTTTGTCAAAATCTTAATTTAAAAATAGAAAGATATTGAGTAACTCAAATTTTTTTATCTACAGTCACCAGTTTTTAACATCTGCAACATTGTGTAAAGTCTTAGGAAGATACACCATGCCAAATTTGAGAAAACTGCAGATTACCATTGATTTTAATGGGAACTTTGGTCATCTTTGTAGTGTGATTACTCAATGATTGGCTGGTGAATGTTGCAGAAACTTTCAGAAATATCTTAAAATATGTTCTTCAAACGACTGCTGATAAATTTGCAAAATGTATGTTGTATCGAAGTACCTCAAATAGTTAAAGCACCATAAATGGCAATAATGAGCAGAATTCAGTCCACTAAGCACCATCAATGTTTCACGCAACTTCTGTACAACATACGTCATTTACGTTTAGACCATGACGTAAAATCCCACGTTGACTTTCGTTCCCAGCACAGTAAATTTGGACGTAATTTACCCAGTGACAAGAACGTACATCGAAACATCTCCACTGCATCTTCCATTAGAAACCAATGGTTACTATGGACTTGTTACCATTGGATACAATTGCTTGTAATGGCATGGATTGCTCCCCTGGGGTTCAGTGACCTAACGCTACATGGACACATCCGTGTGAACGGGTATTTACGCAGGCGGCTGAGGTACCGAGGCGACCGTTATATCAATAGGCAGGGGCTAGGCTTCTCGGACAAATGACCTCAATTTATTTTTGCCAGTTCCAGTAAATGAATCGAACACAGACCAGATCTCCATTACAAATAAATTCAAATGAGAATAATGAAATATTTATTGATTTAATCTGACGGCTTGCGGAATTTATTTGAAACGATTACTCAGAAAACATGAGTTAATTTTTTTTCCATGTTGCGGAATCAGATGCACCCAATCAATGTGTTTTTGAACTCTGCATGAAGGACTCGGAAAAACACTTTGACAGGAAATCCATTTATCTTATTTAGAGATGTCAACATTATGACGTTTCCCTTGGTTTTATCTTTGTGGTTTTTAATCTCTGTCCCATTGTTTTAGGTTGACGGTTTTAAACCTTCATATGGTTTTACAACAATGGTTTAAACTCACTCCACGGTTTTACGGTTATGGTTTAAAGTCTTCCAAATGGGTTTCCAGTGATCTTTTATCACTATGGCCATGGTTTTACGATGATGGTTTTAACTCTCAGATGTGGTTTTACGGTGGTTTTAAGTCTCCCATGTGGCTTTACGGTGATATTTTACTGTGATAACCGCCCTTCCACAAAAAGGTAGACAGAGTCATCTTTGGTTTTACATCCACTGCACTATTTGACTACAGACTTCCTAAAGAAGCAAGTCAGGTCTAGGGCACAAAAGTCATTTTTGTCGAAGTTACACATGGAGACACAGTTCAGTGCAATTAACCTGGTTTTTACTGTGACAGACAAGAGTAGAAATCAACAATGGGATCTGCCTATTGTCCCGTCTCCCTTGCACAGCATCAACTTCCACAGACCTAACAATGCACATGTCACATAACCTCTCCACCACTTTACCAAGAGCTTTCAACCAATTTACGCTTCTGAAAAACGAAGGCCCCGACTTTAAACATTCACCCCAGCAAAGAGTTATTTGCTCCGTCAGTTCTTTCTCGTTGTTGTGACGTCGCACCTGGAGAGTTTGAAGTGGTTTGCCTCACCAGGTTATCCTGGGACTTTTAAATTATATGGTTTTGTGTTTTTAGTTTTAATACATAACAGGTCGCTCAGTGATGGGTTCGGAAAATCATTGAAATTGAATTATTTGCCATGGAAATGAGAAAAAATTGGATCAGAAGTGGGGATCCTGTGCGTTTCCCAAATCCATCAATCGTGTTTTTCCTAGTTTGCATCAGATTCGTTTAATTAGACTAATTACAGTAATTCAACAAGAACCAGTCAATCATGACTGGATTCTATTGTAAGTTTTCTTGTGTCTCTCACTGACGGTTGACTCATTAATGCCATGTTTAGCATGCCTGACTGCTGATCAGTAGATTGAGGGTTCAAACCTCACAAAATCATTTTAATATTACATCATTATTTATTATCTAATTAGATAAATTTTCAAATTCAAAATTAAAAAAAAACGTAAAATGTTTGCAACATTTCAATGAGCAACCAGCAAGGTAACACAACCAACAAAAAAAAAATCTCCATGTCCTTCCAAATTCCCAAATGCTAACCTGCAATTGTAGTACGAAATGAAATATTACTGCGTGGTGCGCCGGAGTCTGAATTAAATACCGCCATCGGCGCCTACACAGCTGCAGGATAATTTACACTAATTGAGCAGTTGCCATAGAGAACAATTGGTCCAATTGGGTGGGATGCACCCAGAGTCAATTGACCTAATTAGGAATCTAATTACGGAAAAAATAACGTATCATTGCGGTGAAAGTCCTCGTTAAACGTTCCGATGAAAATGTTCCCAACAACAACAATTAACAGACAGGGAGGATCATTTTCTCTTTGGGAGAGTCTTTTTCAAGAAATATGAAACGTCTTCAGAGACTTTCGTAAGAAAAGGCAGCAGTGCACTCGATGCCCCTTGGACCCAATTTCGCTTTTAAAAATTATGTTTTCAGATGCTTTTTACACAGTAAGAATTCAGACGTTTCTTTTTGACTTTTTATGTAGTCCGCTGTCTGGGACTACTAACAATTCATATTGCACCTCCAAAGTTCCTATTGCTAGTTTCATACATAAATTTTAGAATCTTAAAACATTGCAGAAATATTATTGTTATTAGCTCTCAAATGAAAATTCGAGAGATTAAGCAGTCCTCATGATTAAATAGTGCTCGTTTCTGTACACAAATTTAGCGTCATAATGCCACATTGTAATCTGGTGTCAAGATGTCATTCGAGAGCTTGGAAACCGTTGCCATGCAGGGTTACTTTGTTCATTTTTGCTTTCGGAATTATTATTTAAATTTAAAAATCATCCAATGTACCAGGTACAGGGAGATGCACAGAAACAATATCTCTTTGGAATAGCAGCACCAAATAAAGACAAATGGATTGTTAAACGAGACACATCCAGAATAGAAATATGGCCATATATGGGAAGCAGTTAATACTTCTTCATAAATCCTCTCCCATTGTAGCTTATTGACGCGTTATTCACATATAGCGACGGCAAAGCGATTCTGCGAACGCGATAAACAATCATTCTACTGTTCGTCATTGAATGTCCACAAAGGCCATCGCTGAGCAGCATCGCTTTCACATGCGCAATCGTTTAGTGTGAACGAACCTTTACGCATTAAATTTCCTCGTAAATGGTTCCCCCGTTTAAATGGTGGTTTGTTCCATTGTATTCTCGCGTGGACCCAGTGACATTTGAATCCCGCTGTAGCCTATGGGAGTTCGAGTACCGAAACAATACGCCCACTCCACGTAGAGAAAAGAATGGACTGGTGGTAATTCTGGAACTCTTTAGTGTTGGAGGCGACATCTTCAAAAGAACCAAGGTCATCAGGCGGCATCCAGCTCTGTGTTTCCAGACAAAGGCGAATCTTAAAAGGTTATGGGACCCAACGTTTTCAATAGCACCACAATGATATTTGCTTTTTATTTTGAGTTTGAGAATCATTTTAAGATGTTTTAATTTAAATTCAAGAGTCCAGCATTCTCATTTTTGAGACACATCAATCACGTGATGCAGTTTCAACACACAAGGTCAAGGTAATTTCAAGGTCGTAATTTAATGACGTCACAATTAAATCCGAATGACGTTGAAAATGAAGGAAGTGTTGAAACGTATAGTATAATAATCCAACCTGCTATTTCAATTCGCTTTAATTTAACTCAGTTCAAACCACAATGTCACAGATTGGCAGCTTCTGCAGCTGAGAAGTCAAAATTAGTCTGCGTGTTGTCTGTTACATCGTGCGGTGGAATCTGATTAATTTTCACCTACAGCTGTTGAGTTATGTTGCTCATGATAAAACATGGCAAATGCGCATTAATCGTATTTTCACGGATTTAAATATTTCCAAAAACAAAACCGGAAAAACCCCGATATCTGTAAGGGAAACAAGTCCTTACTGTACATTAGATTGTTGGCAATGATTTATTATCCTTTAGAAAAGTGTCTTGAAAAGGAATATCTCATCATGAAAAAAAAGTTGTATTTCAAAAGCAAAAATGATTATCGAGTGCACACAGAGAGGCTTCCTTATAAATACACGCGATAATTGAATTGTGTGCAGAAATCATGCCAAGGAAACTTCTTTGATCAGCTTCTCAGATCTGGGGGATTTCAACTCAATATAAGGATGTTGTACTTCAATGGGCTTACACTGAGAAAACACTTGAGTTACTGCTGCCTTCTTTAAGTTTTCTGTAGCAAATTGTTAAGTCAAGGAGGTGTTGCATTATGTATGTTTCATTGAACCCAACACAGGCAGCTTATGTGTTAAATTTACACCATTAAAAGTATTGCATTGATTTCTCCAACACTGCTTCCAGAAATGATGGAGAGAAGAGGAAAAACAGTTCAGGCCTTTGGAGAGTTTTGTTTCATTTGCTACTGGCACTTTTCAATAAGAGATGTACTATCTACAGTTCCATTGAGATCTACTGCTCATAAATCTGTGTGTTTACAAGCCATAGTAAATGTATGATAAATAATTCATGCTGACTATTTTGTTTCATTACCCTTTTCATTTTCCATATTCCTATTCAATATAGATTCAATCAGTGGATATTGCACTTTATTACTGAGCATGACAGCTGGGGATTTTTTCTTTGTACTTGTTGTTAAGAAATTGCTGCCTGTACATCATGCTAAGAGGTAAACCTGAGATTTATTTGTTGTGCAAGAATAGGCAGATGTACGTGCATCCTAGTGGAGAGAAGTGGGTGTGTCCCTTCTGGTGAATTACAACTCTGACTTAAGTGCTTTGTGCTGGGGACTTCCAAAGCACTTTTCCATACACTTTGTGACCAACACAGCACAATTCCTCACCATTCAAGCATTGCAGGTCCTTTTCCACATGTACTTATTGAAACAGGTGGAGAAAAAAGAGCATCACAAATCATTCTCACTTTACAGGCGTGACAGAAGGCACAAGTGCCTTCAGGTGTAAAAAAAGCTACTTCAGCATTTTAATCAGATAAATCAATATTTTGATTTAAGAAGCACCTGTATCCCTCCTCCTTGTCATCCTCCTCCTTCTCAGAATAATAACATGCCATTTCTCAAGGTGAACACATGCTGTACTGTGAAGTGTTTTCCTCATGTACTGCAGCATGAAAGCTGCCCATTCATCATATGGATTATTACTCTTCACCCATACCATAATTACTGGGAAGAAATTTGCTAGTTTCTTCTGCAATCACCACTACATTGCTTCACATCACATCAGGTGAATGTTTTATGAATGAGAGGAATAAGGTGGGTAAATTCCTCAAAAGCAATTTCAATAAAAGAACTTACTGGTGGCCATTCTGGAGTTATTTTTAGTCGAGGTATTGTATAAAATTTCCATTATGTAGATAGTTCCCCTCATGTAGATCCTGGAGACCAAATAACTAATTTTATTTACTGAACTTCTAATGGTGCCTGAACCACCATGGATACTGAGCTCAAAGATCAACCTGACAAGCAATATTACTACAGCAGCATGTTAAGGTCATGGAGCAGGGAGAGGGGTCCCTGCTACAGCCAAGGGACCTGTACACTATGGTCAGGACCCTTAATGTCCTTCCCTTCACTCCATTCTGGGAGAAACCACATTGATTTTTCTTGTCTGTTGCTTATTAAACTAGAAGCTCCCAAGGGGACCTTGCAGCTAGACCTGATAACAGCTATCTACAAAATGGAAATGAGCTGAGAACACAATCAATGAAAGTTTTTAGGGGGATTTATATTCCATTACCTGTCACTCCATACCCATTGTTTTCCTTCTTTAAAAAGCTCCAAACAATAACAGGTTTGGGAACATAAATTAGTGCAGACCACTTTGAGTCTTTGAATTTCAAGGATGATATATTGTGCATTAAACTATTGTTTGAAGCATGATTGTCATTATGAAAGCAGTTAAATTGATCAAAGTTAACAGTGCATGGCAAGTGGCAGGAAATGTGCACTTACTCCTCCATTATAACATTGCAATGCTTTGTAAAGTTTTAGAATGCCATTGATTACGAGTCCAAGTTCAAAATAAATCAAGCCCAACATTGGCAAGTTTCACCCACCACCATGTAAATATTCTCCTTATGATATTAATGTAACTTTGCAATAATAAAACTGCTTTTCAAATTACTCGTACCGTGAGAAATAAAATTTGACACTTCTGCTGTGTGGATCTGATTTGAAAAGATAACGATGCTAATAATTTATACGAGCTTCATTATTGACTGTTAATACCACAGTAAAAATCTATTGAGAATGACACAAAATAAGCAATGCGCACCAAATGGCAAAGTGGAAATACTCCTTAAAATGCTTTTAAATTTTCAACCAAAAAGTTCTTAATGTTGATGGAATGCAGTACAAAGCGTGCTCGCAATGGCATTAACTTCATGTGTTATTTGTACGTTTTAAAAGTGGTTGGATATAATTGAAACCAATTTGCGGTGTGAAATATAACTCTTTCTATTTCATACATCCAGCTTTTCGTGTTTGAAGTGTCAAGCCTTGTTCACACATATCGACACCGAAATTTGGCCCGAAATTCGACCCGTCATGGCAACCAATAGGGGTGTATACAATTTATTTAGACCGAAATTTGGGCTAAATGGGTCCCAGACCTATTCTTCCCATCAAAATGCCTGTCACCATTAGCACAATGTTAAACTTTAACGGACCGAATTTCGGGCTAAATTTCAGTGTTGGTACGTGTGAACAAGCCTTCAAAACCAATGTATAGTAAATACAATCTACGTGTCTACGGATCATATTTTCTTTAATTTCATTGGTTTCTCTTTCAGAAATTTTCAATGATGTACAGGTTTGGCGACCCTCTTGGGCCCTGGATTTGGCTCTAAATAGACACGCAGAAAAGCAGACAAGTATGTACAAAGGGACTGGCAGCTTGCAATGCTGATAACCGCCGCGTGTCCCTCTCATACAGTAGGTCCACGAATAGAGCCTCCTCCTGTCGATGAATCTCACTTCCGCTTCACCGATTCGCTTTTTGTCTGATTACGAAGGACCGTGTTTGTGCAACAGGACATCACGAAATGTCGTTTAACGAAACAACATTCCTGAACACGCTTCCTTTCCTGAACGAAACTGAAACGTAAGGACCTATTCACACCAAGTGAAAGTGAAAGGAAAAATATCAAAGCAAATCGCTGTGAATGGGCCTTTACACCAGCGGTCTGACAGGGAGGGTCAAATGATTAAGGCCACATACGGGCCCGTTCACACTGTGCACTTTGCGACTGCAATTTGTTTTTGGTTGCAATAGGCTGGATAGGAGCTGGTGGGGTTATCGCAGTCACATAGTGTGAAAACTTCCATTGAGTCCAGTGCAACCCATTTGTTGCGATGAGAGGCATTGCAGTCGCAATCGCAATGTGAACGGACCTTTAGGCAGTCGCACAGTGGTCATGGCTTTGTTCCTTTTGTTGAATTCCTGGACCCAAATAATGTTAGCTTGTTTCTCCATTAGAGTGAACATTTCTTGTGCGAAACGTTTCCTTATTAAAAAGAAAGGTGATTGATAAATGTCAATCACCTTTATAACATCAACTTTACTCTACTTTTACCCCAGTCATCCCAGTCAGTCTGCAGTCTCCTTCTTTCCCATTCTGCCCAGGAAACTCTGACGGTCAAGAGGCATTTTAAAACTAATGAGGTAATCATGTGTCAGGTATGAATGGTTGATTTTTTCACACGTAGCGTTTGCGTTTGCGTCGAAGGCAATGTCAGCGACAACTTTAACTTTGCGACAAACGTCAACGCCAGTGACCCATTCTCTGTGTTTGCGCGTCACCGCCAGCGCTATGATAAACTTTAACGTTGACGAAAATACTAACGTTACGTGTAAACGGACCTTAATTCCTTAGCAGTGTTTTCCCTAAAAACAGTTTGTGAGAGCGGCTTTGAAATATAAATGATCACCAACTGCTGTCTTCCTCCGTCTCCAGAGGCTAATCTATCACTGCACTGCTTTATAAATCTGCTTAAGGTTTCAACTTTCTAATCAGAAACGAAAGAAAAACAGAATTGCATTCTTCTTCAATACCAGTTGGCATGCTTGTTTGGAAGTAAAGTTCCTATACAAAATTAATGTTACCAATACAGTGGTATTCATGGAAACTATCTTTACCTCTGTCAGTGCAAGGTAAGCCTTGAATAAAGCACCCAGTATGGCTGCTAACTGCTTTATCAACCATGTGATATATGGAGATTACCTAAGGACATTTCTTAATTAACCTTGCTGATCCATGGATTTGGTGCCTTCAGTGCCTGTTTTGTTTCAATCTAAATGAACAATGTACACTGTCAGTGGTCCTGTAAATAAACCATTTTGGCTCAATGGTTTTAATGATTTTGCTCCTTTGATGGAGGGCTCTGTGTAAAATTATGTGATAATCTCTGACCTCATTTATTGATCATGTGTAAAGGCTTGATTAATGAACAATAACTATTGTTTGACCCATTTCCCTGCCACATTTGTGCCTCAGTCTAATACATATTGGTCACATATTCTCTATGTCTGTATTGATCTGATTCCTCCCTTTACATGTTGCTGTCATCAACCTGTGCTGTATAAAGGTAAAGAGCTGGATTGAACATGGATTAAACTCTGTTAAGTATAATGCAGAAATACAGGCTTTATTGAACCATGTCTGAATTAGCTTCCTATCACAGTGAATTACTATCCAGAATAAAAACACAGTGTTGGAAATTTAAACCCTTTATTGTGACAATGTGTAATTATGTATCAGAATGGGAAGTGTTCTCAATGGATTTGCTAGATTTGTCCAATAAAGCTTGATTCATCACAATTGCAGAAAGGACACAGTCCCAAAGCAGCTGTTCTGAATACTGAAGTCTTCACAATTGGATTCACTGTTCTGTAATTTGTTTCTCTTCTTTACCTCACCAATAATGGTTGCAACAACTTGTGGTAAAAACAACTCTATTTGGAAGTTGAAATAATCTTTTATCTTAGGCAGAATAATTGTGAAGACAAGAGCATCATTAAATTTCAAAGCATAGCTTCAGTTTCTTCGCTTTATGGCATCTCACATGACAATGAACCTTAAGAGGGATTCTCTCTTTGTGCTTTGCCTTTTGAAATATAATAGTGATTCCTTTGAGGCACCACAGCTTGTTTCCATTTATAGATCTACATTTGTTTGAAGATTTCAAAGAATCTTTTTAGGAGTGGATTGCCATGAGCCATTTTTTGTTCTTACATGTGGAACAAAACAAACAAAGTTAAAAGTATTTTTTGAAACTACTTCTTTTTCAACTGAAGACCAGTAATTATAGACAGTAAAATAAAAATAAAGTTCAAAGCGACGAAAATAATGGTATTTTTTGGTTATTAAAACTAGCTACGCAAAATAAAAACAAGATATCAACGTCATGACAACGTAGCGTCGAAACAACGTAGTGTTTATGTGACGTTACTTTTTGAACGAAATGTCTAAAGTTAGTTTATCACTTTGTGGACACTGCTTTGTTTAGTGCATATTTCAGCATTGTACGGATACAAGGCAATAGCCCGGGACGCGCCCCTCTACTTCAAGTTCTATGCAATTTTTGGGAAAATTTCTTCTAATAATAGGTTGGCGCCGTCACCTTGGGGTTTGCGGCCTCTTCCCGCCTGGGAAATTCTGGATCCACCACTGTAATATATCGGTACCTTGCTAAAATTCCGCAGTTTGTAGATTTGAGGCCAAATGGTGTGGGTGGAATATGTGCATAAATATTTAATAAAGGCTTAATATTTACTTACAAGGAGACATGTCAGTCTGGCAGGTCTTTTAATGGAATACAAGAGGCAGGTCTCATATTTGCACTGCATAATATAAGAAAATAAAAATGACAGAAAGTGGCAGACTCCTTTCTTTCATAAGCATAATCAGCTGTCAGTATTTGTAAACCTAGACATGAAACTGCTAAATGTCAGGAACATATCCACAAAGAAAGGGAAAGAAAACTCCTGTTCATCTGTAAGCATTGCTGTTACTGTTGCTGATATTAAACAAATCAAAAGCCCCTATCAAGGCTAAAGAAAGAGAAATGGAATTGCACTTCTGTAAGTGCCCTTTGACATAGTTGTATTGATTTATAGACAGCAACTTGTCTATTTTGGAAGGTTTTATGATATTACTTTCCACAGATTTTATGTCCATTTTGGGATTAGCTGGATCTTTGGAGCATATGATTCTTTTCCATGTGTGTTGATCTTAGGGCACTGCCTTAACTGATTTACTGTCTCACTGCTAGGTATTATTTTTATTGAAACTAATGTTGATTTAAAAACATTATTTATGAGAGGAAAAGTAGGTGTCAATGAGAATGGTTCTCTGTACATGAATCACATGCAGCAGGTTCATTTGTGGATGTCACTTTACACATTCAGTGTAATAAATCATCATCCATTGAGAGTAAAAATATAAATCATCACCTGGGAGAAATACTGATTACATTCTTTCATGGAAGTAACGCAGATCAATATTGCGATTTCATTTGCCAGCTCCTCTACTTCTTTTATCAATGGAGAGTTATTTTTCCTCAGAAATTGCTTGTTCACATGAAATGCATTGCTGTTGAGATCTGCTGCTAAATGCTTCTTTTTCCACTGTGTAAACATGGTTGGCATGGTTCATTAGTGACAACTTGCATCAGTTAAGATTTGAAGCAGCATTTTCAATCAGGATTTCCTGCCTTGAAATGTTCCATTGATTAATGTAATTAGAGTTACAACTGCCTTTACTTTGCGTGAGTTCTCCTGTGATAAGAGTCTTCCAAGTAACTTTCCTTTTAATTTCACCACACTTGACAATAGGAGGCATTTTCCTCACTTTCCGTGTGTTGCCGGTTAAGGAAATGGGTTTCTGCGATTTGAAAATCAACCAGTCATCTTAGACCCCTCTCCGCAAAAACAGCAAGGTACCAGGTTTTGACTAGCTTTAAATTTAAAAAAATCAGGAAAATCTTATTAGGACGTTGGCACCTCTACGTTAGAGTGGCGTCATTCTGTCAAATGAGCATAACGTCGTCTTTTTATGACGTTAAAATCACACGTTCTTTTGTGACGTTAATGCAACGTCGTCATTTTGTGTTACCTAAGACACGGCATTCAATTGCGTTTCGGTAGACCTGTAAGTTATCTGATGTACCGACAGATTTATTCTCCTGCCTCCATATTTACTGTCATGGACAATGCATCTTACAACATTACGTTTTTCGGGGAATTACATCTTCGTCCATAAAGCAATCCTTTTATCCAATTTGTCCGGGTCTGAACAATAAACCTGATCTATATCCATATTCCAAGTCAAGGTCTCGCCTCAATCTTTTCTGTAGGCTCTCCGTCTTGCAGCTCAGTTTCTGCGGGACTAATCTTTAATATTTTGATGCAGAGTGGATTTTTTACTAAAAAAGGAATGTCACTCATATTGTACCAAAAATTAGGTAATTGAAAATACCTTCAGGTGTATTGATAATCAATGTTCCTGTAATTTCAAACTGTAATGATTAAATGAAGAGATAACTGCTGCAGGTAAAAGAACATTTCACGCTATGCAACGTAATTTAACAGATTGCGGTTAACTTTTTTCGAAGTCTTGACTTTTCGTTTTAATTTACATGTCTTGAATACTTTGCTGACACAACCTTTGGATGGCACGAAGCAAGTACTAAATTGCATGTGTCGCTTAACACTAATATTACAAAACGAGCTCAGAAATATTATCATTCAGTATGGTTGACAAAAACGAGCATATATTTAGCAGTGACCTGAATATAAGAGGCATTCAAGAATTCATTTTACGAGCATATATTTTCTGAGGACGATTGCAAACGGTGGATGAATGGAAGTAATGGATCCATTTTATAATGGCAATCACAGAAAAAAACATCAAATCCCGCAGATAGAGGCACAAATCTGATTTATCGATGTCTATCGTATAATTCACGCACAAACGCTTTATGTAGAATGACTTGAACAGTGTGTTACCCACCAGGCTGAAAATTACAAATCATTACTGCAATGCAATAAAGCACAGAGTACATATTTCCTGCCCTCAGCTATGCTTTGTTAGCTTTCATTATTTCGGAAAAGGGGACATTTAAGTAAATGATTTAGACTTGGCCTTCTGGTAAAAATTTACAAGCGCCAGCTACTAAAGAACACTACACACAATATTTATGAAGTCAAATTGGTGTGGAACAAGAAAAATCTTGTAGAAAATAAAACATGACACTGGTTGTCATTCATAAATGGCTGTGTAGTTTTTGCACTACATTGATTCAAATCTAAAGTGACTGATCAAAAATTGAAACAATGGTACTTGGCCAAATTGGAATTATCTAAGGTTCCTAAGTATGGGAGAACAATAGAGATAGAGTAACAGGAATAGAATGTAAAGTCTTGAGCAGCTTTATTGATTGTGTTTCCCCTGCAGATTCCTATTTTAGATTGATGTTATCTGGTTTAGCAGAGAAAAGCCTGCAGGTTTCAAGTCTAATAAGTAACAGGCAATGAAATCAATGTTTGGGTTTGCTGCACATATAAAATGGGTCACGGATGGCCATGATTACCTTTGTCTACTGAGATTTGGTAGATTAATGTTTCATCCTAAGATCAATGAGTCAAGGTGGATTTGACCACGAAATGTAAACAGCTACAACAATAACAATCCAAGATCTAATAGAATCAATAAATGGCACCTAATTACCTCTCCATGTACATAAGATGCATTGTATCTGTATCAAAGAAAGAAGAGATGACTTCAAAGAGGCTTCATTCTACTTATGTACCACAACCAGGTGCAATGAAACACGGATTCCACAAGGAATACAGACTCACTAATCACCAATAAAGAACAAAGTTAATCTCCTTCCAGTCAGTAGATCTGCATTACGTGTCTTCTGATTTGCTTTCAACTACACAAAGGAACAGTTACTTTGAAACTCTTACAGCACAGTAGGAAAGAAAGATTTATCTTTATCTAATTACGTTAATTCCTAATTCATTGTGATTGATTATTTTTTATCATGGGTGATTAGATAGTGAAATGTCATTTGATTCCTGAGTTTCTGGAGAAAAAAAATAGAATGAAACACAAACGCAATTTACAGTGAAATTAGCAAATTCAGCAGTGAAATTAGCAAAGTCTTAAAAACCCTCAAGAGAGTAATATTGGATGATACTGTGGTTTTAGATTCTGTTTGCACAGACAAGAGTTCGTTTCAAGTGTTTAAATGACACTTAGAGGATCTTGGCACAAACCACAGAGTATTACTTCCCATCGATCATATTTACGCTTTGGCGGTAAAGAAGGAGAAGATGAAAGTTTAACCTGATGGACAGAAGTCAAAGTCTGACTGGTATTGGATGTGCAGCTCCAAGATGGTGTTTACATGTGAATAAGAAAAGCTGTCATCTCCTTGTAGTCTCTGTCATATTAATGTCTTCTAATTGGAAGGTATGAGTGGCTGCCCTCTGCCTCAAGGCCTCCTTAAGAGACAGCCATTAACTCAAGGCTTTACAAGCAAAACTACAGCCAAGTGATTACACACAGTGCTGGAGGTGAATTGGTCTTAAAGGGATAGTTTCTGGAAAAGTGAATATTTTAGCAGTAAGGAGAAGTGATGCTCACATATAATCCATTATTCAAAAATGCTGAAGAAAGGAAATGACAGAAGCATCATACTACAAGGAATATGGATGACAGCCTCCCTTCATGTTCCATACAGGCAATTATGGATTATCCCATATATAGCTTTAAGCTGTCTATGAGAAGTCCTTGAAGTCCACTCAGATTTCTCTGATGTATTATAAATAGAAAGTTGTTGTGTATATGCGTGGCTATAATCCTCTGAAAGAAACCCAGAGTGTTTTGTAAGAAGAAGTCTATTTTTAAAAAGATATCACGGGCGATTTTCTATGGATTCTTTGTCATTATTACTAAATATAGATGACTTTATGAATGTCTGTACTAAAAAAATACATTGGTGTGTTTAGAAATATTTAGACTGTGCAGAATTGCACTGAGACCATGTAAACTTGATGCAGAAGAACAATTACAACACAAAACCAAATACAGGTGCATTTGAAAGGAAACAGAGACAGAATCAATGAATGTTAAAAGCTCTGGTAAATTCACAGTCAAGGAACTGGTAGTTCTAATCGGGTCACAGACAGTTAAGATATCTCTCCTACCTGCTTGTTAAACTGATACCACGTATCAAAAAATACGACGTCGTGAAAACACAGCAGGCTGGCCGACTGCTGTGGCGTAATGTCATCATGACATTGTGACGTCATGATGGCATTCTGTGTAAACAAATTCCTACCAATGTCTACAGCCTAAAGTAGGCCTACTTAATCATAAAAGTGCCAAGGAATATTCGCCAAATACCATGGACCTCCGCTCCAAAATCAATCACTAAGCTGACTCTAAATGAGCCTGCCATATTAAGGAAACATATGTTGTGGGTTTCACATGTGACAAAAGTTTGTAGATGGTCAATATGACACATTCAGATCTAAATAACGACCCTTTCTTAAGCGTGTAGATTGCCAGTATTTTAGCTGCTGTTTTATATATTTGTATTTTAGACCTTGAGGATGTTTGTATTTTTTTTTCAAAAAAACTGCGCAAATGATGCAAATTTCTCCGAATAAATAATAACCAATTAAAAAGTTTGAATTAACGTTAATCATAAGGTGTAAAATCAATTAAAATATTTAATTAAAATGTGAGTGATTGTTTTAAGTTATATAAAAGAGGAAGAATGGTCATTCAGGCTGGAGGTATTAATACTCAGATTCCTGCACAGACTTCCTGAGCTCATTCCCACAAGACAATGGAGCAATCTGTCTTTCCTGCTGGTAGCATTCCTGTGCCTCATTATTTTAAATTGTCATCTTAAATGTCAGCTTGTGCAATCCAGGCTGAGGAATGAGACAAGTGTACCAAGAGCAAAAAGTGAGGAGGCAAAAAAAGTCTGAGTACTATAATTGGTAAGAAGAGCTGCCTCTATCTTTACATTTAGATCAATATAAAGAGCACTTTAGTACAGACAAGAACCCAGAGAATGCAAGAGGGAAGAAAGGACTGCAGCCATTTTCTCTGCAGGAAGTTGAGGGATTCTGACAGATTGTAAGTTAATGCATGCAATTCAGAATGACAATCAGCAATCACATTATATAGGAATTAGACAACCTTACAGGCTTCCATACTACAAGGACTGAACACTTTCCAAAAACAATCTACATGGGATATTTGCAATTATTTAAATGATCCATTCCATAGATGTATATTTCAAACAGAAATCACTCATGTCTGAAGTCCATTTCTTCTCTCTCCAGAAGATTGAATCAATGTAGAAAAAAAAATCAAAAAATGAAATATTAGATCTGTCATATATATGTCATGTCTGCCTGGAACATTTGACTGGAACATCCATTTCAGACACCAATTTTTGATGGAAATGAAATGGAAAATCTGCGTTTGAACAATCTCTGTATCTGGGAGACGGTCTCCGAGGATGATCTATGTGTGATCTTATTGTGTGAGAAATGATCGTGAATTTCCCTTTACAATTTTTAATGCTCGATTTTGAACTCTAATGTTTTGAGTGGCTTCGTTTTCAGTTTGACCTTCAAATAACCTTGAACTTTCACATCTTAAAATTCCACATCCGTTTCCTGTTCAATCTGAGGTACCATATTATTTACAAAGTTCCCTAAATATCCGGCTACCATTTATTAACGATAGTCCTTTGGGTTCATCGGCTATTATATCGATGTCCGATGGGAGCCGTACTATTTCCGGTTTCGAAGACATCCAGTTATGCCGCAAACCATTGTGCGTTTTTTTCTGATTGCGACAGTGATTCCTCTTGTCGCAACAAATAGATTGTGAAGGGCTTGATTGAAGTGTCTGCGACAACATCACCAGCTCCTATACAGCCCATTGTAAACAAAAGCAAATCGCAGTCCCAATCAGAAGAAAACGTACAGTGTGAACGAGCCTCAAGTCTTAATGGACTTCATTGAACGACAAGCTGTAGCGATTTCCCGCAGGAGAGTCTCGCCTTCAGTTTGACAAATCCCCCATCGAAAGTGTTTGGAAATTCTTGATGAGATTCGTAGCTCAGAGACCAGACAATTACTGACTCGAATCCTTATGAAAAGATAATATTTATTTCGTTCCCTTTTTTCTTTGCCTTTTACTCAGTAGTTTTTGGTGGTTCTTTAGAGTAACCTTATTGGTTGAGTTGAGTGACCCTTAACATCCTGTCCCTTCTCTTAACACCTCTGGCAATTTTATGAAAATTAGGCCTACTTTAACCTTCAGTCATTGGTTAGAATTTGTTTACATGAGAATGTTGTCATGACATC
>JBCAUG010143200.1:0-20684 GCA_038406175.1 Haplosyllis leylae | reverse complement strand
TCATTATAAACAAATTAGTCATTTAAGTAAGTAGTCACCATCCCAGTAACAAACTCCCGAGTAAATTCAGTGTCTGATCAAGTCCTGATGTAAAAGAATTAGGAGCAGAGAAACTGTCAAGGCAACAAAATGTTACCCCCGTGAGCATGTGTTGCTTGGGAAATCCTTAAATTGTTTTTGGTTCCTACACCACTTCAATCTTGGATTTAAATCATTTACAGTAGTTAGAACCAATAGAACCAATGATCTTGTGCAGATCTTAGATCTCCGAGGTAACACAAGCCTCAATGGCTCAGAGAGCAGAGCATCAGATGCAAATAGTTGAGGTCATAGGTTCAATGCTCACTGGGGTAACATTTTATTGCTGGATATTTTCGTTTTTAAGTTGTAAAGCGTGTAATGCCAATATTGCCCCTTTTTCCAATTTCGGCTAATTTGTGAAAAACTCGGTAGTAAAGTCTTGGATATCAATATTGCCATTATTGCCAATTAGACTATTTTGTGAAAACCTCGAAAGTTGGCATTTCTACCAACTCCTTCTTTCCGTTCGTTTTTTTGTTAGATTTAGTACATTACCCTATAAATCTGCTGGAAGTTGCCACTTAATATTCTAATTAATTATTATGTATTTAAAGCACTCATAAGAGCCCACAAGACCTGGTAATGATGTACTCCCTACTTTCAGAGGTACCTAAGAAAATACGAATATAGTACCGTCGTGCGAAGTGATCTCTACCAAGTTTTACAGCAGGTACAAAATATGTTGCTGCTTTTTTGTTGTTAATACTTATACCAAAAGTTTTAATGTGTGATAAAGCCCTTTGCATTTAAATTCTCTACTTGTGTCCATTAGAGTATTTGTTGCATCAAGATTGGAAACAATTGAACAAATATTTAGTTAATATTCTCGCAGATTTCAGATTTTGGCAGATTTTTAGTTACAAGAACCCAGTTTGTATTGTTGACCTCGAAAATATTGTTTCATTTATACCTCTTAACGTAGCCATTTCCTCGTGCTTTATTCGTCTTTTGTCGTCAGTCGTCCTAGACTTTGTCAACTTTGATGTTCCTAATATCCTGACAACTGTCTTTCTTCGACATGTTAGAATTTAATTACTTTCAATACTTACCACTAAATCAAACAATTGTTTAAAATATCCTTCCTACCTTGGCAAAGGCAAATGATTCCATTTGGAACTTTTTCTAAACATTTTTTTAAACATCATAACCAACCAAAACAGCAAGCAGAAGAAGATGATGCAGTTAACTGGAATTCAAGTAGAAGAAACCTCTCTGACATCATGGATACCTGGATCATCCAAAAAATTACCCTCTTGTTAAACTGACCGTCAATTCAGACGCACAAACACTGACGGTAGAACAATCACACTTCCTGTACGATACAAATGTCAGTCTGAGTGAAGATTCTCCGTTTGGGTAGGTGTTACCTATAAAACAAGTATACTTAACAGAAAAAGGTGGACAGTTTATTGTCTTGAATAAGACCATGAGATGGCTGTGGATGCTTGGTTTTTGATAATTTCAGTGAATACACCTGGGATATTTTCTTAACATTTGCGAATCAAGATTTGCTCCCCATAGAAAGCTATCGAGAAATCTGGATACACAGGGACAACACTCGTAAGTGCTGCACAATATTTTACATATTAAAGTCCAGCGGGTTTGCGTATCTTCACTTTCCATAATTTTGCACTGATCAGTGCACTGTGTATTATCCACAGTTGTAGTACCCTATAATGGAAGCAGCTGGATGGTGGCCAATGTTTTCCATCAAGGGTTCTTCCGATCTTGGTATGATGACGAAACTTATGACCAAATTTTGAATCAAATGCAGAAGGACCACAGTGTGCGTTCGATGTTCTCTAATTACTATCCCAACCGTATTATTGGAGTTCATTATTATTTTACCAAAGTTAACTAAAGAGCTGTGATGTATAATTTAAATTTTTTCAGGTATTTCCTGTTGAAAATCGAGGGCAAATAATTGACGACGCTTTCAATTTAGCCAGGTGAACACATTCTTTAGAGGTTTATAAAAAAACGAATGTCGATATTGTCAACTTCTTTTGAGCTGTCCCATTATGCATGAGCAAAACAATGAAGTCTACAACCTTGAAAATGTAATCCTTCTGTATCCACCTGTCTCTTATTTTACATTTATTAGAGGAAATCTAATATCACACAGTGTAAATGAAGAAGGAAGCTGCGCGTGTATGTGAATGCAAAGTTGACAATAATGCGTTTCTGTCACCATTGAATCTATATTCACACCGATGGATTATTTTTTTGCCTTTAATTTATTTGACACGCAAAATCCATCAGGTCAAATTTTTAAAGTATTTCGCCTGCCAAATCTATGCGGGCTTGGAGGACAAAACAGTTTCACACTGTATCAATAAATTCATGTTATGTCAAAATGTGTGCTTCTTTCAAGTATCTTGACTTAATTCTGAGAAATTCCCTCTTGTATCTGGAACTTTCCGTTTTTGTGATTACAGGGCAAACATTGTTGACGAAGTAAGAGCCCTGAGAACCTTGGAGTATTTGGCCAATGAAACACACTATTTACCTTGGTATGCTGCACTCACGACCAGGTTACCATTTATAAAACGTATGCTGTACTCCACAAGTACCTTCGGGGAACTTCAGGTAGATCTACATCTGATAGAGTTTACTTAGGTTTGTTATATCTTAAAATTCTTCATATCTCTAATACATTCCTCTGTATTATTTTGTTGGTTTATGTTGATTGCAGGCATTTTTGACAAGTACAATAGAACCCGTTTATAATACGGTTGGGTGGAACAATTCTGATTCCCAGGAATATTTCGACAAGTAAGCTAGCTTTAGTGTTCAAAACTAATGCTTAAAGGTTGACTGATTATTCATTTGTTGTTTTTGCTAATGGCAGGTGGTTGTGATCCTGTCGATAAAAATTAGTAGTACAATTTTACATTGGAGTCCAAGGGACAGTTTACTCTGAGTTACCCTGCAACATTTTCTTTGCAGTTGGGAAATATCCCAAAATTTTCCTTTTTGTTTAATGCCATGATCGCTGACTCTAAGAGGTACCTTACTTGTTACTGACGGGGTTTTTCCAAATATTTTGGGAATCTTTCCTACGCAAGATGAAAAATGCAAAGTGAAATGTATGTAAGATAAGTCTGAACCCGCAAGGTGAGAATGAATTGAACATCAGAAAACTTGAATAAATCTCAAATGAAAATTACAGTTTGGGTGGAGGTAAACATTGGTGGCTATATTTGATCAGTTATAATCTTGTCAGTCATTTTGGCTGACAGCCCTAACCAGATATCACAGAAGTGGCTGTCAGCACTCACAGAGTTAACATACAGACCAGCAACAAAAACTAAAGACCACTAAGTCTGGATTAATCTTAAACTTTAAGACATTGTTGGTCATATTGGATGGCAGCAATAACACAATAGAAATGAATGCCATGGCTCTATCATTTGTGATGTTTGGCAACAGCTGACATCCAAGATAGCTGACAACATGATAGCTGATAAAAGGTGATAACTAAAGGTTGAATAAAACACAAACTAGATTTTCAAGGTTTTCCACATTTTCTGTGTTTTCCAATGTTCAATTCAATCTGATCAAAGGTGAATTCAATCTCACCACGCATCAGGTTTAACGAGTCACATAGTGAAATTCTTCAATCCTTGATATTCTAAATATATTTATACATAGACATGCAGCCAAAGTATAGAATGTGCAAATAGTGATAACAAGTCGGAAACTCGATTTGAAATTCACAATGCTAAGAATAAGAATTTTTTCCATTGATTTAGATATCTCAGACAACTTGTAATTAGTGAGGCGTGTGAATTAAGATATAGCGATTGTCTGCAGCGAGTGAGAGAATTGTACTCTCAGGTTATGGTTTCAGATGATTTTCACGAAAATATGTGAGTTTAGCCGAATTGTTATGTTCTACATGTGCTATTCAAAAATATTATTAAATGTGATTCCAGTTTATCAAAAATGGCTGGTATAGATGTTATATGACAAGCATGTGCTTAAATCACACTTTACAGAGTGAGTCCAGATCTTCGTGACGTTGTTTACTGTTCAGCAATACGTAATGGAGGTATTGACGAATGGAACCATGCTCTGGCCAGATACGAATATAACTATACAGTGTACATCGCCTATGAGAAGAGAACCTTACTCAATGCATTATCTTGTACAAGAGAGCAATGGATTCAAAACAAGTAGGATATCTAATAAAAAATTAGATGAACATTAACACTACTTTGGCAAAGCTCTCTTTTTCATTTTCAAAAAAAAACTGCATTGAAAATGCAGGTATCTGGAGATGGCACTGAAAATCAACACAACAGAGGGATTTACAAATATGACAAAGAAAGAAGGCAGTCAAAATGTTGTATGGCAATTTCTAGAACAAAGATCGAACGATATTCCCACTGGGTAAAATATGTACACCATAATCAGTGAAATCAGTGTTTTAATACATTTTGAGTAATCCAAAGCTCTCATCTGACCGCTTCTGCAATACTTGATCTATTATTTGAAAGTCAGTCATAAACTTTGTACTTTCGTTGTGAATATTTTGATAAGAAGATGCCGTGACTGCTTATTTCTTTTTTAATTTACTGTTGTTATACTTAAATGGTTTAATGTTCTCTTTGCTTTTGTAGTGTCGATAAGACTGAAATATTGCACGCGTTGACGGACTGGATGTCAACAACATATTATCTTCAACAGGTAAATGTATTGTACATGAAATCATTGCAGCAAACATTTTGAGGTGGTGTTCTATTCCTTACTTTGCTCTTCGCCTGGCGGCTTGTAATTCAAGGACAATTGCCAGAGTCTGTCAGGATTTCCTGCATGTACTTTTTATATAGCATGAGAACAACTCTGTAGATGACTGTTGAAATGAGAGATACAAAATGCAATCGACGATTTAAAAATATGTATCTTGTAGGCAATCTAGAAATTAGTGACCGAAACCCTGAGTACATTTTGACAAATTCTGGCATTTCTTTTTTTAATTGGTAAAAACTCTTTCGTTTCAAACGCATTTAATGTCCTTAACAAGCATTAAACCACTTTATTTCCTTTTCAGTTGACAACATTTTTTGACCGAGTGGGATCAGATGAAGAGAATGGAGTATCAAAATCTACACAAGATTATCTATTGGCAAAAGTCAATCAGAATATTGAATGGGTGTCCGAAAATGCTGAGAGCATTACCTTGTGGCTACAAGACGTAAATAGAAGAATGTCCTAGTTAAATATTCATTCCAGATGAACTACTCTGACAAAAAAGGGCAATGTAAAACAAATGACTTACCAGAGATCTTTCTTTGAAATTCCATTTGTCCGCATGTCACAGTAAACTGTATGCAGGGCCATGACAATGATATGTTTACAGAGAAACAATACCTGTGGCTGTTTCTTTTCCACTGTGCAGAATCGCACCTTAATGATGATTAATTAGATCCAATATTCTTACACAATAGCAAGTTACTAACTTTCTCTGGAAAAAAGTAAGTCATGAGAATTCTCAATTAAGAACTACGAAAGTCAGCATCATCGAATTGATCTACGAAAATAATAATAAAGTTAAAATATATTTTAAGTCCGTTGCAATCGGTTCAGTCTGCGGTTCTAGGGATTTGGGATAGAATTTCTTGGTACTATGATTTGGCAATTTATCCATGAAGTATCTTCACGATATCGTCTTTGAGCTTTTCATTTTAATATGCATCACTTGACAAGAGTTGCTCATATTAATTGAGTTATTAAAAACATTTTGTCTTCCAAAAAATAGACAATTAAAATTTACATCTGTTAGACTTCACAAAAAATTCCTTTATGCCAAAAAACTCGAATGTCATTACTGAGGTCTCCTCCTGCAGGGTGATTTCAGTGAAAAACGCCCACACATCATTTAGTTCTAGATGACAATATATGCAGCAAAAAGAAGATCCTTTATGCCGAAGAAAAGAATTTTGAGGTACAATAAACAATAACGAAGAAAATCTGTCGGTCTCATGTTGCACGTTACATTTTCAAATGTACAGCATTTTCCTTATGTGTATTTTTGTTGTTAGTATATATTTCAATTTGTGAGTGATCTTTGAAATAACAAATCTACTCCGTATCTTAAAGATTTTAAATAAATGTGGAATAGAGGAACCAACGAATGTGGATGCAACACCTACTGTATATAAAATAATTGTAAAATAAACCAATCCAGTTTTCCTATAATTCATGGCAGAATTCTGCCAGGATGTGGCAGAAAATTACGAAATATAGGAAAACTCGATTATTTCCACACAAATATGATACAAATATCAGGTCCAATTTATTTAATGAATTGCCAGATCTTTCGTATCTCTGATAATTGATAAATACATGTCTGTTCCGGTTAATTCGAAGTGCTTGAATGTCAATTTTTTCCTTTGAATTAAGTGGAAATTCAAACTAAATTATGACTTGTAATTCAAATTTTGCAAGAATCTTTGAATTACAGGTTACTTTGAATTAAGTCTTCAATTTAGGACTGAGTTTGTATTAGTATTTTGAATTGTGGCTTCCCTTTGATTTAAAGTTTGAATAAGACAATACCTACTTTGATTTAGAAAATGAAGCCACTGTACAAGCAGTGCCTTATGGATGTTTGTTTTGCCATTCTTTCAACTCTATTGACTCAGATTCAATTGTTTAGTATCAACAAATGCTTGTTATTTTGACTCTTTTGACAAATAAAAGCCAATTTTTAATGCTGCATAACCCTTGTATGCCAGTGGTCCCTCACCTTAGCCAACACACTGTAGGTTTACAATCTATTGGCCAAGTTAAGCAGTTCATTGAATGGCATTCCTTGTACATAGCCCCAGAAAGGCTTTACCCTGGTCCCCCCAGGATACTAACCTAGCACCTGCCTCTTCTGGCCACCCTTGCCCTTGCCTTTTCTCAAAAGGACCACCCAAGCTCCTTTGATGTGGCTGCTGAATGTTGTCAAAACCTGGTATTCCCAATGATCACTTTGACCCAGTTAGAGAGCCACATCAAAGGCAAGCTGACAACTGTAGCTTATCCCTTGGGGAAACTTTTCATTTTTTCTTTACAATGGCACAAGGAGGAGGTGTCACACAAGCAAGCCTTAAAAGACTGTTAGATGATCTCAGAAAGCAAATATTCTATATAGATATACAGATTCAAAAGTTCAGGCAACAAGGCAATCTCACTCACATCCCAAATCTAGAAGCTGCCAAAATAGAACTCCAAGAAGGAGGTGGTGGCCACTGAAATTGAATTGCATAGGAAGAAGGCACAGGCCAGGGCAGCAAGTCAGCGATAGGTGGGTATCACAGGGGGACCAAGGGCAAAGCCTTCCCAGGGCTATGTACTGGGAAAGTCATTCAATGAACCACTTAACTTGGCCAATAGATTGTAATGTAAACCTACTGTGTGTTGGCCAAGGTGAGGGACCACTGGCATACAAGGGTTATGCAGCATTGAACAAACAAAGATACTCTTAAAATTGGCTTTTATTTGTCAAAAGAGTTGAAATAACAAGCATTTGTTGACACTAAACAATTTAATCTGAATGGATAGAGTCAAAAGGACTTCAAAGCAAACATCAATTAGGCACTGTTTGTACAGTGGCTTTGATTAACAAGATAAGATCTAATGTAAAATATTCAAATTTCTTCAAATTACACCAAAGTTTGAATTAAATGGCTCCAAAACTTTGATTTACTGCTACTTTGAACTAGGTTAGTCCTTAAAGTGGCTTCAATCAATGGAACTTCGAACTAACTGTGTTCAAATTAACAGTAATTTTTAACATGGCAGAGATAGGGAATTTGCCAAAGATAGAGGGAATAGTTTGCATTGAGCGAAACTTCGAATTAATCATGTTCGAATTAACAGGAACAGACCTGTATGTGTGTTGAACAGTTATGGCGGCCATACTGACCACTATAAAATCAGCAGGAGTTTCACCAGAGGTGAAACTGAGCAATCCAATCCATTCCAGTGAGGGATCTACTTTGGCTTTTAAACCCAAGGTAGACATCACCAGAAGTCCAAAAAAGGGGATATCAGTGGCCCCACGAAAAGTACTCATATCCTCCGTTATTTTCCGAAAAATTGACACTTCTAATTCAATGAAAAACTGCATATATGAATTCGGTGAAATCTAATTCTGGTCGTGGTGACATTAAACTATTTCAAAATGTCCGGATCAAACCTTAGTTTGTTCCAAGTCTGAAGGTCCCTTTAAATATTTTACTTTAAATATTTACTTTGTCAGGCATTTTTGTATCCTAGATAACATTTTTCTGAACAGACCAGATTGCAATACCAGATTTTGCTGCTGGGGCCATGGAGAACTGGGGTTTGATCACGTACAGAGAGACAGCGCTGCTGTACAATCCTGACTTCTCCACAACAGCGGATAAACAATACGTCGCCAGGGTGATTGCTCATGAACTGGCTCACATGGTTGTTCAATTTTTTTCACTCAGTCTTTTTTTCACATCATAAGTCAATCTTTTATATATGGGCTAGTTTCAAGGAAATTATTGGAAGCCTCCAGTACATTGAAGTCTATGTTGTGTTGGTGAGAATCATTTTAAAGTTTCACCAAGGTTAATAACAGTTTGTGTGGTACATTGCCAATTCTTTTCACACCCTACTTCATTGTAGTGGTTTGGTAACTTAGCAACATGTGACTGGTGGGATGACACTTGGTTAAACGAAGGTTTTGCCACTTACTTTGCTAATGTTGGAGTAGATTTGGCCAGACAGGACTGGGATACCAACTGGCAAATGGTAGGTTTACTAGTTTTACCCCATTAAGCCCTTGTACTATTTCCTTTCCCTAGTGGTTTGGTAATTTGGTGACTTGTGATTGGTGGGATGATACATGGTTGAATGAAGGTTTCGCAACATACTTTGAGTACCACAATGGCGTAGAAGTCGTTCAGCCAGGATGGAACGTGGTAAATTGATTGTCATGTCCTATCTAATTGTTATTCAAGTGGCATCTGGATTTTCAGGATTTAACCTATTGAACCCATTAAACCTAAGAACCTAAGATAATGCTATATCGCCAACAATTTGCGTTTTAGGGTCCATTTACACTGAGCGATAGTGAAAACTAAAAAGATCAAAGAACCATCAGAAAAGATCAAAGTGTAAGCGGCAAACATCATAGAAATTTTTCGATTTCGCTATCGCTAACGCTCAGTGTAAACGGACCCTTACAGTCGTTCCTCTGAAGTCGTAAAATACTAGGCAATACAACCCAATAGATTGGAATGTTGTGAAGCGTATCCGAATTCTGATAAAGCTATCAATATCCCAAATTTACCGTATAAATCTGAAAGCTTTTCATTTCCAGAACGAATACTTCCTGATAACAGTGTGGGGTATTATGGTCACTGACGGTAGTGCACAATCCCAGCCGGTCCACGTGAAGGGCATTGAACACCATAGTGAATTAGGAAGGGCTTTCTCATCCATTACTTATCGAAAGGTGATCTTAAACTCTGGATGTAAATTATTTAAGTTTATCTTAACTGTGATGTAAAAAACGGCGCTGATTTAGGGTGAACCAAATTCATCTAAAATTCTGAACTTCAGACCATTTAATATTTGCACAGGGAGGTTCTGTTATCAGAATGATGAGATACTTCTTAGGAGAGGAGACCTTTAGAAAAGGTTTGGAGGTAAGACTCTATGAAACGCATGCACTGGCAACAAGAATGTTTGAAGTGGAAATTGAGGAGGACGGAAGGGCTCTAGAAGCTCTGAGTTTGAGTTTTGATTGGAACATTTCACTGTGTTAAGCACTGGAATTATGAGGATCTGTTAAATTGGACATACAATAGCCAAAAAATTTTAAGACCAGCATCGTACACACGAGAGACGACCACTTCCGTTGCATAAGTGTTCTATGATAATACTGCAAACAATTTCTTGAATTACAGAGATATCTCAGAGCACACGAGTTCGATACAGTTGTCCGGAGTGACCTGTACAAGGCTTTGCAGGAGGTAAATAACGCTTAACCGCCAAAAATGTTATTACATTGTGTTGTATTTTCATAATTAAGACAAAGTGAACCATAAATGTAACATGTGTTTGTGCCACAGTTTCTAGGAATAACAGATTTTTTTAAGTTTGCCATAAACTTAATCACTTTGACAGCAAGCAGAAGAAGATGATGCAGTTAACTGGGATTCCAGAAATCTCTCTGACATCATGGATACCTGGATCGTCCAACAAAATTACCCTCTTGTTAAACTGACCGTCAATCCAGACGAGCAAACACTGAAGGTAGAACAATCACACTTCCTGTACGATACAAATGTCAGTCTGAGTGAGGAATCACCGTTTGGGTAGGTAAAACATGAAGACAAAAATGTACAAATATATTGCTCGAACAAAAAGCAAATAGTAAAAATAGCAGATCAATGGGTACAAGCATATCTTGACTGCCTCTAGATACCCTAGATAAGCAATATCGTTTTTGCACATTTGGCATCCACACAAAATCAGAGAAGGATGAAGATTTTAGATGCTGAAAAAGCATAATGATAGACATGCAAAAATATTGCACATACGCAAGTGTTGAATGAAAGATGCCCAAGACTGCTTAAAGAAGAGACATAGATTTACTGTTTGTAAATTTTTGGCATTGTAATAAATACATGACAAGTATAGGAAACCAGGCAATGTGTATTTGCAAACTAATAACCACTAAAAATATCCTCATAATTCCAGTGCTTAACACAGTGAAATGTTCCAATCAAAACTCAAACTCAGAGCTTCTAGAGCCCTTCCGTCATCTTCAATTTCCACTTCAAACATCTGTTGCCTACGTTTCCCTTCTACATCCATAACCCGTCCCTCAGTTGCCAACCCCGGATTGAAATGATCCTTCGATCATTAAGGTGTTTCTTACCTTTCAGAGAATACATCTGGGATATTTTCTTGACGTTGGAACATGATGAATTGTCCCCAATTGATGACAATTATCAGAAACACTGGATTTACAGGGAAAATGCCGGTAAGTAATACTTCATTTTTTCATTTATCAAATTTAAAAGACAATAAAACTAACTAATGATTAACTTATAATATAAAGCCCTTCTATTTCAAATATGTTGTAGTGACGACAGCCTACAATGGAAGTGGCTGGATGCTGGCTAATATTTTCAATCAAGGATTTTTCCGGTTATGGTATGATGATGATACTAATGAGGAAATCCTGAATCAATTGCAAGCAAATCACACAGTAAGTTTTTAACAGATTCTCCTTGATAAGGCTGTCAGATGTTTCTACAGACACCTCATATGAACCATTTAACACATCATTTACAAAAAGAGCTCAACAAATAAAATTCTGACTTCAAGGTTTTTCCAGTTGAAAATCGAGGGCAACTTATTGATGATGCTTTCAATTTAGCAAGGTAAGTATGTCTCACATAAAATTTGATATAGGAAACATTTTACAATGACACATTTTAAAATCTACCTTACTGAAGTTTTACAACCTTAATATTAGAGCTGAGATAATTGACGAAGTGAGAGCCTTGAGAACACTTGAGTACATGACCCAAGAAAGAGATTTTTTGCCTTGGTACACTGCTTTGGGAAGCAGGTTACCTTACATAAAACGTATGTTGTACTCAACAAGTGCATTTGGAGAACTTCAGGTAACAACATTAAACTATTATAAGATTAGACGTCAAGTTAAGCTTCCTTCCCTAGACTTTATTTCATTCGGATTTCCTTTGTAGGCATTCTTAGTGAGCATAATTAAACCAACATATAATTACATTGGTTGGGACAATGAAGACCCTGATGAGCATCTTGAAAAGTATGACACTACAACTTTTACGTTTTTAGATTTATTCAATAAATGGAATCAATCTTCAACCAAATTGAGTCAAAATGATAGATATGATAAATTGTAAAAATTCATAATTTTTTTGTACTCAGATACCTACGACAGTTAGTGATCAGTGAGGCGTGTGAATTACGATACAGTCATTGTCTGCAACGAGCGACAGATTTTTACTCCCAGGTTATGGCAGCAGGTGATTTCCTTGAGAGCATGTAAGCAGATTTATTATATTTTCAGGAAAAACGCAATCTTTAGTCATTAACATAGAGCTCAAATATCATCTGAGAGTTTGTAAAACTCATGAATTTGACGAAATCAGAATCCTTGTAATGGCTTTGTGTGCATTCAATTGAGTTTTTACATAATTCTTCACATCCTGCCAAATCCTGTCAGGATCCTGCCATTATTGGCATCCAATGGTCGCAGCCCACAGATTGTCAATCCTGGCAGGATGTGATGAACTGTGCAAAAACTTGAATGTGAACTTGGTTATCGAGTTTCAAAATTGATACATCAAAGCCAAATGAGGAAAATAAAATATATTTCTCAAATGTATGTACCCTCCTCAGAGGTTAAGCCCAGGAAATTAATTAAGTAAACATTCTTTTCTACATGGAGATTGGTCCACCTGACTTCCTTGAACCATGGACCACCTGAACCCTCTGACCCAGCCGCTGGATCATGGACCCTAACCCCCTGACGCAACCCCCATCTCCACCCATATGGACCACTGAACCCCTGGACAATTGACCACCCAAACCTTGATCTGATCTCTCTCCCGAAATCATGAATTATTTCAACCCCAATCCCCCACTCCGATATATATCCCCTGATAAGTACACTAATTTATGTTCCAGAGTGAGTCCAGATCTTCGTCAGGTTGTCTACTGTTCAGCAATACGTAATGGAGGTATTGATGAATGGAACCATGCTCTAGCCAGATACGAATACAACTACACAGTCTACATCGCCTATGAGAAGAGAACTTTACTTAATGCATTGTCTTGTACAAGAGAACAATGGATTCAAAACATGTAAGATACTGATTTGGAATTAATGACACCTGAGTGTGCTTCCGATTTTAAATATATGGTTTTATTTCATTCGCCTTCACTTAATTTAGGTACCTAGAAATGGCACTAAGAATTAACACAACTGAAGCATTTACGAATATTGCAAATAAAGAAGGCAGCCAAAGTGTTGTGTGGCAATTCCTAGAACAAAGATGGAACGATCTGCCAAAAGGGTTTTTATTTTCTTCTTTAAAATTGTAAATTTGTGGAAAATAGCATTCGCTTTGACTGATGTTTGTTGGTAAATGTGCACTGATGAAAGTTTATTGAACAAGATTTCACGGCTCGATGCTTTTTCATACTTTGACAGGGTCGACAGATACCAAGTATTGATTGTGTTGACAGACTGGATGTCCACGACATATCATCTACAACAGGTGAATCTGATTTTCCCTCCATTATCTCTTGCAAAGTTATCGACATACTAGATCTATTGAGTATTATAAGACTTACTTTTCTAATTCTGTATTTATTGTTCTCGTGTAAAGCAAGTTTTCCCATACAATTTAATCGAGCTTCTTTTGTTGTGTCTGTCAGAACTTACAAAATCTTATCCTGAAAAACTCAATTGTTTGATTTAGCTGAAGACGTTCCTTGATCAAGTAGGATCAGACCAAGAAACTGGCATACCGACGTCTGCGCAAGAAGTTCTGATAGCCAAAGTGGAAGACAACATCAAGTGGGTTGCGGACAATGTTCAAAATATTACAACCTGGTTGCAGGGTGTGAAAACTAAAGTGGTGTAGATCTGACTGTATTTTTGTTTTTACAACAAAACATTAAACATTTTTCCTCCATTCTCATTTTGGTATAATTGAGCTATTTCATTTTGTCCATTTGTATAGATTACAATTTCCTTTAGAAAATCCTTGATGACAGAAGAAATGTCAAAACGTGGAGTAATCCACTGTTTAAATGGACTTCTTTTACATACAATTCATGAAATGTTGATAATTAGTTGTAAATCGTTGTTTATTTTGATATCCTCATCGCAGAGGCGTCTCTCAATGCACAGTCAATGAAGCCAAACAATCTTGAAGCTGAAAACGAACACGGAGCTATACTGATCGGATTAACATTTCGTTTTACTTTGAAGTATAACCTTAAAATCAGAAAATTGATGTGTAAAACAAGGGCCACTAATGCAAGTGGGTTTCAACTCCGAATACTTTTGAACAATGTTTGCAAGTCAGCGTTATGTACGGTTAAGACAGTCAAATTGCACCTCTGACGAAGCATTCAATAATTTTATTGCAACGCAACAAAATACAAAATTTGTAAAACAAGAAGAAGTATCCGTACTTTTCCCATGTGTACAATTATAATAAACTACGTATTTAAAATCAGACACTCTCAGTTGACTGCCATCGATATCATATTGCAAATCGTGACTGTTTGAATATTAAGAAACTTAAGAAACAGCTTTGTGCCGTGGACACTCGAGTTATATACGTACCGTCCGTAACACAGGTGGAAGTAAATATTTGAAACTGACTACATTCATTTGAACCGCGATTGCACAGAAAAGGAAGATAAAATTACAACTCGTAGGGGTAAGTAACAACATTATTAATCAATTTCATGTCAGCATAATTTTTAATATGCCATGGTTCACAGTTGGTCTACTATTTTTGCATGCAATGGACATCCGTCATATACTATAGTGTGCAAATATGGCCGGCGGATCACAAGAAATGGTTGACATGACTAAGAGGCCTGTGCCTTCCGTTCCAGGGCAGCCTACTCAACTACCACCAGAACAAGATGTGGGACATCCTATGCACATGACTCTTTTCGAAGACAGAATAATTCGTGTGGTAAGACAAACTCTGTTTTGTGAACGAAATTTAACCTTGTAACAAAAGGTAAAATGAACATGGAAGCAGTAGAATGTTCATGTCGACACGAACTTAACACAATAAAACTTAAATATTTTAGGTGAGGGATGTTGGCAAGAGATGTTGCAATGAAGATCCAAATAAGAGACCAAGTGCAGCTGATGTCAAGGATTTTTTCAAGCGATGCATGCCCAAAGATGACGAAAATCCACATAAATTCTTTTAGCCATGATACGTTCACGTTAAAAACTATTTTTTCTCCACAAGAACAAAATCATCTTTAAAATCTACGTTACTGTCCATTAAGGATCGTCATGAACTACCATTTGTGATTCTAAAAATAGTACAAATTACCATGATATCTGTTGTTTGAACAAAAACGCTTTTTGACATTGAGCTGCAGTCCAAATATGGAATGATGAGCACTTTCAAATTACTCAGCTCATATTTGAAACCCGGATAAAGGTCTTTTTTGCACTGAAGAGCATAGCTTATGACAGTTTCCTGTAATGCTAATGTACTGTTTTTCGTTGTCGTTACCGGAGAAACCTGATCCTATGTACAATTTAAAACCAAATTCATACTCACTTATGATTATTACTTCCAATATATTCATACAGATGTTGACAGATAAGAATTATCATTTCCCACCTAATATTCACTTGCATAATAACAGTCACAAGTACATTTGATCTTAACAAAGCTCTATCTCGGCGTCAAACGATGAAGTTGTTTCTCGTGACCGTGTTTATCTTGCTCATCGCCTCTTCAGATACTTACATTTATGTGCAAGTAGTAATTGTTTTCTGGAATGTGAGTCATTAGGCAATTTTTGGTGCGTCTTAACTTGATGGTAGCGGCTTTTCCTTCCAAAACATTCAGTTGTCAAAAGTTGTTTTATGTCCACAAAAGCAGTTACTGCTCTAGAAAAACTTAAATATTTAAATTGTTAAACATAGTGACATAAAATTCTAAAATATATAACTATTTATCTGTTGTGCATTACCATTTGATGGTCATACTCGTAAGACAAGACAGATGTCTCCATATGGAGGTTTCTAGATACATTTTAGAATCACAAAAAAATCGTTGGTATTTAGCACGCTCTTTAAATCCTTGTCTGTAAAACCTCGCCACATTCAGTAAAAATATTCTTGAAATATTCTCAAATGCTCTCAATCACGTGTGAAAATAAGAAAATTTCCTCCTTTTTATCCAGCTGTAGATGGGTTTACTTTTGGTAAGAGCCGCACAAAAACTGGTACATCTAGAAGACGACCATGGCAGCAAAAACCATGGTCCAGTGGTGGTTCGAAGTCATGGTCAAACAGATACAAGACACAGGTTCTGAATACATCTTTATGGCCAAATGCGGCTTCCCCCACCATTTGGGGTTAATTCAAAGTAGATCCAGTTAAATCAATAAAACGTAAATAGTAATCACACAATTGCCACAGGTAAATTATGCAAAATCACATCGCTGGTCACTTTTACACTTTGCTACAGTGTATTTCACAAATTGAAATAAAAAACTAGGGAAAATTCAATTAAAGCTCTCTTGGCTATACTAGACTGCATTGTATCATCCACACATAAATCCGTTTATAACTGCTATTAAATAGGCATTCATATTTTTTTTTTCAGATATACCATAACTTGTACTCCAAAATAAAGAAGAGAACAAGAATGCCAAATATTTAAGGAAAATATGGTAGTGAGATCACAACAAGAAATTGGATGAAGAAAAGGCACAAAAATTACCTCTGCAAGATGTATATTATTGCACACCGTGCATTAGTCTCTATGTTTTTCAATCTGACCTCATGTTTTAGCGTCTTTTTTACCTATTTCAGAATAAAGAATGACACTTTTTAATCCTATAGCAACCCTTATTTCACATAACATTTCACTTGAATCAAGTTTTACCATATTTCGAGCATTAACAGGTCAAGTAAATCTCTGATCTTAGGATTTCGTATTGACCGTATCCGACCTGTAACACAAGATGAGCGTTATTACTCCTAAATGAGCTAATCTGAGTGCACTTCTGCGAGATAATTAAATTAAAAGAGACTAGGTCTGACTCTGATTTCAAGCCAGAAGCAATTTTGACACAAATGGCAACAGCATCATTTAACTGTCCATGGTTTTGAAATTCTATATCTTGTTTGACGTATGCACAATGCTTTCGAAATTTCAAAGTTCCTTTTTTCTTTTTACAGGCAACTGTCTAGCCTCAAACCTTCTGCAACCTACTCAGATTCAGTTTTTAGTCAAAGACTTTTTAGTTTATTTTTGACTTGTGGCAGTTGACAATCGGGTTTTTCACGATACACATTTCTGTCAGATTATCTGACAGATCTCCACAGAGGGAAGGGCAAAAAAAATCGTCAAAAATTGCCCCAGTGGGGTTGGAACCCAGTAGCTCCAGATCATAACTTCAGTACCTTACCAACTGAGCTAGGTAGGAATCTGTTGGGCAGGAGATTTCTGAAGTGAGCTTTGTTTCATGCACCACTTCACATATTGGACTTTGTTCATTTCTAAAATCAATAGAGCATGACTTTATAAAGGCTTTATTGATTAAGACAGACAACAAAATAGTGATTTAGCACAGTTGGCAGAGCATTGGCCTCATGATCTGGAGGTTCTGGGTTCCAATCCAGCAGCTTGGGACACCTTTTGAGGAATTTTTTTTTGCTCTTCCCTGTATGAAGATCTGTCAGATAATCTGACAGAAGCGTGCATCGTGAAAAACCCGATTGAATCAAGATATCAAGTATTTTAAACATAGTCACATATATAATTTGTCAACATTTCTCACGTAAAAGGTTATTTTTTCATGATTTCAGATTTTTTAGACTAATGAGTTAAGCTGTGTAAATTGAGATTTATTACCGAGGAATTTAATTTTCTCTTCCTCATTGACGTTTAAATGTCTGGGACATGTTTAATTAGGATTTACAGCTCATTTAACAATGATTTGGTAACTTGGTACGAGAAAACATTTTCCTAGCGAAAACTAATTTTCCTTTCTGAAAGGCTATGTTAATCACGTTTTAGTTGTAATAGCTAAGTTGTACAAAGTCAAAATTATATACATGCTGAATTTTTTTCAAAATACTTATGTGATTTTCACATCAATCATTTTTGAACCCTTTGTGATAACTTGTGGAAAAAGCACATAAAGAAGCTAATAAATTTTGGTACACCTTGAGTTCATTCATTTAAAATATTGCCAGAAACATCTGTTACGTACAAACATAAAAGAGGAAATATATAACCTGGTAAGCTTTCGGCGCCAAGAATATTTCCGCGAACAACTGAGAGGAAAGTTTTAAATTTTACATTTTGTACTTTTTATGTTTATTTTATTTACTTCAGAGAGTCTTTGAAAAAAATAAACAGATGCAACAGCTGCTACCTTTAAATTTAAATCGTCCGCAAAATAGCCATTGTAAAAATTCGTCAATTCAAAGTCAGAATTCAGATCTATTAAATGTAATTTCAATTAAGAATTGAAATCGTCTTGTATTAATTTCCACAAAATGAGCTGTAAACATATCCACCAATAGCCTTGGGATCAATAATTTTACCATCAATCAGATGAAACGTTTCCAAATTTTCGGAGCCGCCAGAAAGGCGCATCTTTGCAAAATGTAACACAGCCATGCAAAGGTTCAAAACAGTTGAGGTTTTTGTAAAAAACACAAATCTGACATTTCTGACATTTTTGTACAATAATAATAGCATCAAGGAGTTTCAAGACGTTTCAGTAAAAACAAAGTAGTCTTCAATATGAATTGAACTCACAACTCACAATTACTGGTATTTTGCTGAAATTTTATGATGTAAATATTTTTACAAAAATGTCAAAAAATTCAGATTTGTGTTATTTGCGAATACCTAAACCTTTTCGTGTACATTTTTATCTTTTCTTTCTGCAAATGTGCTTCTTAAGAAGGTATATATTTGTTTGCTCTGTGGAGAAAACAAGTCAACAGACAAAACAAATGAGATAGATCTGGCGTCTCCCAAAATAACAATCGAATTTTTCCTAAATAGAGATGCATTCTGTCGATTCTACAGAATCATTAGAAACAAAAAAAAATCCAGTAGCAAAATATTACCCCCACTGGGAAGTGAACCCAGGGCCTCTGACTTAAATACCCTGTATGCAACTATCTGAGCTAATTCCCCTATTTGCCGGAAGTCACAAAGCTTTAGATCCTTATATATTCATGCTCTGTTGATTCTTGGATTCTTGGACTTTGAGGACTAGAGCATGACTATATAAAGATCCATAGGGCTGAGACTTCCAGTAAATAGGGGAATTAGCTCAGATAGTAGCATGCGGGGCAGTAAAGTCAGAGGCTCTGGTTTTACTTCCCAGTGGGGAAGTGAAGTGCTGGTGGATTTTTTTTTTTTGTTTTCTCGTGATTCTGTAGAATCTACAGAATTCATCCCTATTTAGGGAAAACTCAAATGACTCTTTTGACCTACAACTTCAGACGTCACTGCCAAATTGATTTTCATACCAGTAGAAACCTATTGAAAGACAACTATTCATCAATTTGAACTGTGGTCTGTAAGCTTACAGTATGGGGTGATAAACTCGTCTGTGAAGCACCTTTAGTCATACTTGTGATACCTTACAGTCTACCAGCTGTGTAGTTTTTAGATTTGACAGCTTTTGCATTAGGAATCGTGGATGCAATATTGGTTTTGATTCTTGGATGACAAACTTTAAGGATAACATATCACTATTGGTGTAGCAGAAAGAGACATCTTCCATGTATGGTGAAGGAACTTGAAATTGACAAACTGCTTGCTTCAGATGCAATTCCTCTATATTAAAGGGTCACAATGCAGACTATACCGCGTATGTCTGGATGAGATAGTAATGTAAAAATTAGGTTCCTCAGAAAACAGTTTTGATTCAAAAGCCAATAACAACAGCACTCCAAACTCTGAGTGGTATAAATGAAGTACATTGGTCTTTTGCAGCATCACATCCATCCTTCAGGTAGGATTTGGTTTTTTAGTTGGATCAGTGTTGTGGTAACAATTGTTATAGGACCTTATCTGAAGCCTCAGTTGTTTTTGTTGAATTGGAAAGGATAATTCTGTTTTCCTGATCGCAAACAATGACTGACTCCTCCGAAAGGTTATGGTTACAAATACACGTTTTAAAAGGGCTTTCGATAGGAAAACCTTTCAACCAAGACCAACTGCAAACATACAAACAGATTCGATACAATGGGACTGGGGGCAGGGCAGGGCAGACGGTCCCTATCCCGTTGTAAATGCCATGGGAGTGGGAATGGGCAGGTTAGGGTTCATCTATTCCTCTCTCCTTACCCCCACGGACAGAGACATGAAAGAACATTAACCTCCTTGCAAGCTACGTATTTTCACAAACAAGGCTAAAATGTCAATATTGGCCTTCGACAAACAATGGCAGTGAATTAACAATATTAGCAAAAAAATTCAATTAAAGAATTCCAATAAACATTAATTCATGGCATTCATTTTTCAAAACAACAACAGTTGTTATTTCTCTAGTTTTAGCACCACACCAATTTTAGTATTGGTCTTCTGTTTGACATATTGGTAAATATTTTAAACCACTGATGCCAAAGTTGTCATCAAAAATTAAAATTTAAACTTTTTACAAATAATTGCAGAGGTTAATCTGGTAAGAATTTTGTCGTTGGGCTTTGAACATTTTTGGTGAATATGTAACTTATGTTATTATTGTCACCAATATTTACACTGTCTTGGTTTGTGTAGTAAAACTCAACCCCAGTCAGAATTGAGTGTCCGCCAGGT
>JBCAUG010143089.1:0-20685 GCA_038406175.1 Haplosyllis leylae | reverse complement strand
GTGGTGGGGGGGGGGGGGGTCTGAAAATCAAAGTTGCTCAGAATGGTCTGAAACATATTCCTGCTTTGGAATTTTTGAGATCCGATGACATTTTCGAAATTTTGTATTTGAGCTAACAAGCAAACATACATACAGATGCCGTAGTGACCAGATAAGTCGCTCCAATCGGAGAGGCGGCGCGACTAAAAACATAGACGAGACGTTTTACATATTAGTATTTGTCTGTTTTTTAATGACGCAGCAAAAATGTATGAAAAGTAGCACTAACAAAGATATTAAAGCAAAAGCTGAACTATTACTATTTGCTTCCTTGAAGGTGTTCGTCAGGCTCAATTCCATTGCCGTTGCGTCAGTAACAGCAACCTCGACGCTCAGCGTCACACTGAAGGTATCAACTGCCAGAACGATGGACGTGTCCTCCGTACTTATCGCAGTGTATGCCTCTCCTTTGGCGTTGACTAGTGAAGACGACGATAAAGCAGTGGTCACAGCGGCAGCTGATGGCAACATGACATCTATGGAACGGAGCTCGACACCTCCAGACTCGACTTTTAAGTAAGTCACAAATACCTCTTGACTACAATGAGATTTGCCATAGATTTTAAAATGTTTCACACAGATTTTGAAATGATTTGGCCATAAAATAATAACTTACGTGGATGTTGTCGTTTCACTTATTATGTAAGATGATCTCTGGGCAACAAAAGTCACACTTGCTTCAGCTAAAATACACAGCATAAAATTTACTATTAACAATTAGAAAAGGTCAACCTATGTGGAGTGGTTTATATTCTGCTGCAAAATATAATTAACATTAACCGAAATCAACGTAAAATATCATTCTAACCTGATAAACTAAGCGCACTTTTGAAAGCTGCTGCTATGGAGTCAACCTGGCCGTCTGGTATCAGAGAATCGAGCACTATTGAACAAGTTTGTGACAACCTACAAGCAAAATTTATTTCGTTATTTCAAATAAATGCTATTGGGCTATGAGAAAGAAAGTTGTAGCAAACTTGTGTTTTACCTCACAGCAAAAGAAAGTTCTTCTGCGGTAACTTCCACAAGGAAATCAGAGTATTTCTCCTCAGAACCCTCAGCGATGACTATGCCAAGAGCCGTGCTGAAGTCCATTTCGGTGGTGGAATATTGGCCGACACGTATCACACGGTTAGCAGTAGTAACGGAGTAATACACCGCGGTCACTATTTCCGTCCTTCAAAACAATACAAAAATTTATTTTTACGATGACACCTATTCCTACAAAGCTTAACTGACAAAATGTGGCTTCTCTGATAACAACAGAATACCTTGAGATAGCAACATCCTCAATGAGCAAAACGTTCACTGTTACATCCGTCTCTCCTGTCAAATTATTAACAGAATAAGATCACCCACAGATGACAATTATCAATTCGTACATTCAAATTTTATATATTATAATGGGTGGCTCTTGGAGCTACCTTTGTGTTTTTGGTAGGTTTTTGAAACTGAAGTTTCTGGAAATTGGCTGAATTTAAAAATGAATCTAAATATGTTTTTTGAATAGACAACTAATGATGCATACTAATGATTGACTGTTTCAGATAGAATAGTATGTAGCACCCACCTGAAAGTTCTGTGGCCCATAGTCCAGAAAGGCCCTGTTCAATCTGCGATACGACGTCCGCCTTTGGCATAACAGACAAATACAATTGGAAAGCCGTCTCCACTCTGTGAATCACAGTTTCTTCAGTCACTTCTAATAATTCATATGTTGCACCCTCTAAAAATAACATAACCACTTAACAAATTATGAAGACGCGTAGTCACAGGTGCCAAAAAGGAGTAAATTCAATTGCAAACTAAAAATGTAAGAGAACAAAACCAACCGTGTCCCTCAAACGTCAACCCTGCCTGAAAATTGGCTGTTGTTGGCAGCATATTGAAGCTTGAAGCGGCAACAGAAAGACCAGCTGCTGTGGCAAACATCGATATTTGGGTGTACACTTCCCTTTGAAAGAAAAACGCTCTTAATATATTATAACGATATTTAATAAACTCTAACAGGTCGTCAAATAGTGGTTTAAAAACAATGTGATCCACTTACTACAGCGAAATCAACTTACCCATCAATGATAATTTCTTCATTCTTTCCAAACGATATGCTTAGATCATAATCTGGAAAAGTTTTGACGGTATTGATAATGGGTAATTGTACATACAGATCAACACACTTGATAAAAGCTCATGAATCATTGATGCGACACCTTACCTATATCAGCAGCTACTGTAGATTCAAATACAGTCTTAGTTGATTCAGCAAATTTTTCATTGTCAAGAGCAGAAACCAGCCCCGAAACTACGACGGAAACAGACGAATCCAGAGAACGTATCGTTGTGGTATTTTCTGTCATGATGGTGTACTCTCCCAGCGTCCCCATAATTCCTTTGTTCACGAGAATTTGAGCAAAACTTGATACATCAACCCCAGAAGCTGATTGTGCATTGATCACTGTACTGGATTCCTTACTGACGGCAAAATACTGCAGCTCATAAACAGATTGTCTGCAAAAATAAAATTAAAAAATCAAAGCAGTTCTTGGCAAAAGTTGTCTTAATAACTCTATTGTTGTAATAGATCCATAAGAAAAGTACGTCAGTTAAATCCAACTCCTGGAAACATACCCAGTTACGGTAACTGATTCCAGAATGGTTCCAACATGAATATCCACTTGATCGGTCTCTGTGGGAAAATAAATCGTTATGACTGGATGTTGCGCTCAAAGATTGCTTATCGAGGGCAAATTAACTGTTGTATCTTCCCATTAAAATCCGACGTTGCATAACTTAAGTTTGCAGCACTTTTCGAAGGACATATTTGTAAAGTCACCTGGAAAGATTTCTGCTATGGCATCAGCCATACCATCCACAGACAGTATGTCCTGTTCAAATATTATGCTGAAGGCCTTCTCGTTTGAGATTACGGTACTAATATCTCCCATAAAGGCAATAGTCTGATCAACAAGCATCAAAAGATAGTCAAATAATTAAATACATGCCAAAATTAAATTGACAACAAGGTGAAATTGGCTTTATGTAGTCAGAATTGGGTAAATGTTTGACACAGTTATGCGTAAATAAACATTTCATTACCTGTAGGGTTGTTTTTTCTCCTTTGACAGTAACTTCTACATTACTGAATACCGATTCAATTTGATCAGTAGCAATGAAAGTATTGATGCCTGGTACTAATAACACATTATCCGCTTTTACTTCAAAATATGCCATTGTCACTTGCTCACTGAAGTAAGAAATGAAATGAAGTTTATATAAATAGAATTGTTATTTATTTGGTTGAATTGAGATGAAATAAGCAACTGGATTCCGTCTGTCACATTACCTGGTTGTAGTGACAGTAGCCGAACTGGATTGCAGCAGGGTCACTGAAACTTCTGTTGTGTCTACACAGAATATACCATTGTATTTGTCACACGGAACATCATTGCAAAATACTAAATCTTAAGAAAATACAAAGGTCTCGTCAAGGAAAAAGTGTGGCGTAGATTTAGAAGCACTATCATTTACCAGCTAGTGTCTCCGACAGCTTGGTTTCGAATGCTGATTCTATTACAAGTTGATCTTCACTGCTAAATGATGATGTTGTAGTAAATGACATTCCATAAGTTTGATCAATATCAACAGTCTAAAAAATAAATGTAATGAAGGGTTAGTCATGTTCGTTAACATACAATTCGTGTTTCCCACAACAATTTGGATTGGTTTGCTGACTAGTCTAATTCCACAAACTTTTCATATGTATGTCTCTTTTATTGTATTTTTTAAGAATTTGAAGAAAAAATACTTACAGTACCAACACTGACGTCTATGATACTGTACGCTATGCCTGTCGTTGTCGAGAGGGTTGTGACACTACTTTCAAATATTTCAGCTATGTCCGAGATTTTCGGAGGAGGACAGGTACAGTCATCTTGTTCAGCAGTGATTTTGTAATAGAATGAGAACGATGTGGTACTGTAACAGTAAATTGATATATTATTTTCCCGATTATATTATTCACAGATCAGGATATTTGAACAAATATTTTTCTTTCTGTTTGTTGTTGAGTGGGGAGTGGGGAATATTTAGCCGCAATTGTACTTATAATAAATTAGGAACCAAAGCTTACGTGAATATATCCGCAACCAAAGCATCTTGTAGATGTCCAAATATATCCACCTGAAGTCCCGATGTGCCTAAAATGCAAAGGTTATTGCACATTATGTGGACAATACAGTAAAGACTTTTGTACTTGTAAATATGTAGACTGTGGAGAGAAAATATTTTTGCATACTGCAATGGTCTTCAAGGTCTGTGGCTATGCTTGTTTGGAAGTCTGCGAAGAAATCTGAGCTCAGGGCTTGATTCAGACTGAAGGTGCACAGATCCGGAATCGGCAAGACACCAGAAGACATGACTACGTCCTCTCTACAAATATACATTGATTCTTCCGAATCCGTTCAACAAATATTTTGGTAGTTTACTTTTGGAAATCTTTTGTTTACTAGCATTTCTTTTACATTAATTCGTTGTCTCGTACTTGATCATTATGTCTACCAAGGTCTTTTCCCCCACCATGACTGATGTGAGCATGGATTCGACTGGAGCTCCGAGTGTAGCAACATTAACTACTTGATTATTTATTGTTGCAATTCCCACCAAAGTATATCGAACTTCACTGCAAGAGAATAATTTATTGGTTTAAAATTCATTTGGCGGAATCTAAGTTGTAAACATATTTCGGCTTTTAGTATTAATATACTTTGTGCAGTTACCCTTCAGCTGTAAAACTTTTTTCTTGAGTTACTACGGTGATGTTGACTTTGAATTCTGTTGACACGGATGCTGCATAGGCAGCAGACAAAGCTGTTTGCACTGACTCCAAGGTATCTCCCTCTGGAATTGGTTCAGTCAGTACCACCTCAGCACATGATGATCGAGGCAGTATTGGCATTTCCTCGGTAGCCTCAACAATGACAACGGATTCATCGGACCTCGTCCTAAAATCTTCTGCTTCAAATTGAGTAGATATGGCTGATGAAGTAACCACGATAGATTCAAAAGTCTTCTGAGCACTTTTACTTGTCATGTAAACAGTCCATCCAGTGTATGCAGATCTGGTTGTTATTGCTGTTTCTGTTGTTGACACCGTTCTACAAAACGAAGGCATAATCCACACTACAAAGTAATTCGTGTTTTCATTTGAAAGAGTCAATTGGTCTAAAAATGCGCTTTGGTAATATCAAGTTATTCGGAATTCTTACGCCTGCTCTGTTACGAATTGTGCCATAGCGCCGAATGAAAGCTCAACATTGGCCGCCAGACCTTGATTATTTATGACAGTTTGTACAGAAGCAACCATTTCCTGAGCATCTTCTACGGTTAGAACTGTGGCGCTGTGTACTGCAATAGCCTGATCAACTCTGTCAATCACAATGTTCTCCATTTTCGTAATTTCTAAAAAAAATTGTTTCGTGGTGTAACATTCATAAAGGTGAACACACAAAGAGCAGGAGCATAATAAAATATTTCCAACTTCATTGTGTACTCATTTACTAGAAACAATGCATTTCAAAATGATATGTGTACAAAAACTTGAATCGCTTCCGTGAATATGTATTACTAACCAGTATTGACTATTATGGAGATTTCAGATGATGCATTGACCGACGTTGCTATTGTTTCAATGACCGTTTGTACTTCACTGATGGATTCCGAGTAAATTTGGGTTCCAAATGTATTTGAGATTGCAATCAAAACTTTTGGGACCAATTTTCTACAAGAGATAACATAGAAAGATGTTACCTCACAGATGTTGTAGATACTACGTAATATCATTTGTATGAAAGAATATTGCAACTATTTTGTGTAATTACCCGTCAATAATGACATTTTCTTGACCAGCGACAGTTATGTTGACATCTACTGAGGCAAATGCTTAAATATGAATAGAAAAATACTTCAGCACTGACAGAAAGAGATGTATTTCCTTAAATGTAGAACTGAAAGATTTCGTGTTCACAATCCACAAACCTGCTCCTTCTGCAGTTAATGTCTCCTTCACTATTGTAGAAACAACCTCTTGTTCCGAGAAACTTACAAAGTTGTCAACGTACAACCCTAAACAGGCTTCATATAAGTAGCTCTCACTTGTACTGATTGTTGTTGTTGTTGTCGATTTTTCTACCACAGAGCTGTACTTAATTTGATCATTACCTGAAATAAACACACGAATTACATTTGGAAATAAATAATTCTTTAAAATGTTACTTGGATTATGTCGATTTTAGTTTGAAGGAAACTTTCAGAATATAATTCCTTCTTTACCAGTAATAGTCACTTGATCAAGCTTTTCTATAATGACGTCTTCGGGAGTCGGGAAAGCCAAGGCAGAAACTGTTGGGGTCAGAGTACTACTGCTGCTAACAGACACCTGCAACTCAACTGAGGGCCCCCTAAAATATCATATCACAATTGCCAAATCACATTTATGTATTTCAACAAGTTTCAAGAAAGATATTATTATTTTCTCACAACTTACGTGAACGGACTAATTTTCTCAACAGCGAAGGCAAATTCGGCAGTCACGTCGGGTAAGTCTGCAGAAGAACAAGAATGGGCTATTCCAGTGAACGTCAAAGAAGACAAATGATATATGTACAACTTAGTACCCAATTGAAGTTTTCACTGAAGCACACTTAATAAAGATGTACAGTTATCAGTTGTTTTGTTACTTTCATTTTTACCTGTGAATGTTTCGGCCACAGCTTCTACACAAGCTGTAGCGAGAGACTCCAGATCATCTGCTGGCGGTCTAACGGAGCCAAGGCTTATTTTCACAGTATCTCTTTGATTTATCACTTTTGTAGTCGACATGTCCACCAACACAAATGCTCCCCCAGTCGGAGCATCAATACCTGTCAGCGCATTTTGGATCTCTTCGACTGTGGGAGCAGCCAGAAGATCTACAGGCTGCCATGTCACTGGTCCACAACGCAAATGTAAGTAGAAGCAAGTTACTTCTCTGAAATTAAGTTAAAGAAGTTACAACTTGACTAATAGCTAACAAGTTGGCTACCTGTGTGATATTTTGCAGGAGTAATTTTTACAAGATATCACAAACCCGACATCCTCTCCAAGACAAGGACCAGTAATCGTGGCATTTCCTTCAAATTCTGAACAAGCAGGCTCTGGAATATTTTAAAATGATATTCATTCTTTACTGAAGACAAAAGCAAGGAATCTTTAAGCGATGCTAGAAACACTACTTTTTCGTTCACTTTTATGTCTTGGAAGTCACTCCTAGCAACACAAATCACTTATGTGTGACAGAATCCCCTCGCGATTTCCACCACATAATTCCCTCAAGTGAGGCATAAATTGCTGTGAGAATGCCCTCCTATCGGAAATTATCTGGTTAGTAACGGGAACATGGCCACACATTTAAACTGACATAGAATTTGTCAATTGACTTAAAAGAGCCGATCTGTTTGCACCAAAAAAAGCTTAAAATATTGTCCACATTTATAAAATCTAGATTTCTTTATATATTTAATTTGTCAATTTCAGGAGTTTTGTGCATTGTGACTAGGCCAGGTTTACCTGTTTCGGCTTCCGCCTTTTGAATAAACATTTCCACCAGAGCTGCACCTATGTCAGCCAGCTGAATCACAGATGGAGGAGTATCAAATGTAATAATTTGTAGGTCTTGCTCTTTCAATATGACTTCGCTAGCAGAGACTTCTATCGCCAGAGACGCATATTCGTCGCCAATTATTGCAGCAAAGTCTGTGGTAGTTGGTGCATCAAACTGATTTAAATTGGACATAGATCCGTCAACCTCGGCGAATACATTCAACTCAAATACCGTTTGTCTGAAGAGAAAAATGAGTTCTTGATCAACATCTATTTTATCTCGTTACAAAAATCAAAACACATGCTTGATTTGCAGTTTCACTCCAATTTAATTTAAGCACTGTCATTCTTACCCGGACGGTAGTATCACAGGATGCTGTACTGGTGCCACCGTTACAATGACCTCCGATTCAGCTGCAGAGAAATTCGAAAATGTTTTTATTTGTACTAGTTCACTGATATACAATTTTCAGCACATGGTGGTGTTTTTTATTTACTTTAAATTTACTCACAAGAGAACATGCCGCTGATGAAAGTTTGCGCAGTTTCTGGTATTGTTGAAAGAACATCCACGAGTAATGGCTTTGTGAGAAAAACGGACATTCCTACTCTGGGGTATTGTATTTGTACATCTGCTTCGACTGTTACCGAGGTGTATGCTACTCCTGTAATGTAAATAAACATGAAAGAACGATGCTTGATTGACTTCAAAGAGATCTTCCGCTTACTCCATACTGAATAATCTTACCTGTGTGCGAAGTAACAACCACATTTTCTGGACTAGGGAGGGATGGAGCAAACAGTCGTGCATCCACCTCAAATCGGGCTATGTTGATGTCCATTCTTATTGTTGTCAACATTTCACTCGTAGTTTCGCTTTTCATGTAACATTCTTCCTTGTTTAAAACTTTGATTTCAATCAATGACGATACTGAAAAAAAAACAGAGCATTTTATCAATTGCATCTAGTAGGCTAACTGGTTGAAAATAAAACCTCCTGGAATCAATTGAATTTTAATGGGATACTTACGCTCTTCTCCAACCACTGCAACAACTTGTTCTGAGAAAACTTCAGCGATTGTTTTGAAGTCCTGGGCAGACACAGCTCCAGAGAAATAATGATAAGCGGCAGTGGAAGCTGATGTTGTAAACCCAGCATTAACTTCAACTGTTAACATTCCTTGAGGTCCCTGAAATTCATGATGTATTCTTTTATTATTTGATACTTTATTGTCAGTGTTAAAGAGACCATCTGTCTGCCTTATTTTGAAGACCACTGATATCAATACAAACCTCAATAGATGCGGTTTCAGTGAAGGTATTCATTTCGTTTAAATCTATGGTAACGTCTCTGAAGTCAACTACATTTGTACCAGTTACACTAATCGTGCTTTCCACGCTGGCGAATACTTGAAGTTCGTAGAGGATTTCTCTGTAATAAATATGCAATTAAAGGCGATGTTTTAAGTTGATACCTCAGGAATTGTTATTGGCAAGTAGGGGTAACCTTTTTACTTGGGTTGGGGTTTTATGTTCATTTTCTTTTATTTTTTCTATAAGATGCAAACGATGTCAGATATGGAAGCGGAGAAGCGAGGACCTTGCGAATGGGAACCCATGAGTCACCAGTGAAGCTTTTGAGATTCGAAAACTTTTATTTTGGCCTTTTCAGATGGCATGTCTTTCAGGGGAATCTGTTGTACTTACCCAGCCGACGTTACAACATCAACCACTTCTCCAAAAGTTAATTCTACTGATGAAAATTCTGAAATGGGAATAATATAAAGCAGTGAAAAGGTATCATCTGATCCCATTGCAATTTTTAAACATATATTTGTGACAAATTTAATAATACATCCAAAGCAAAATTTGAATTACCGTCACCAAATCCTTTGACGTAATCGACCAGAGGTGTTTCCAATTCAGAGATTAGGTCAGCAGACAGCGGAAACTTGAAAGGTATATTGAGAGCTTTGGTTGTAGGCATTACTGCGGTTTGTTGTTCTACAATTGCCGTTTCGAAGGTAGTTCCCTCCTCGAGGATTGACACGGTGATGCTGGATACTGCCTGGGTGATTGTCTCCACGGAGAGGGTCGTTTCTCGTGATACGTCGATCAGAAGTCCATTTTGGGCACACGAGAAGAATATTAACCAAACTGAAGATCTAGAACAGATGCAGTTCAGTCAAATTTTAAGTCATTACACCATGATGTACCATTCATTTACCAGAAATTTTAACAATTGTTAACATTAAATGCCAAAAATATATACCCCCAAATTTACTCATAAATATACTAACGATGTGGTAGTATCACAAGCCGCTTCTTGGTTTTCTACTGTGCATACTGCTGCCATAACTGACAAATGAAAAAGAACATGTCTGTTTGGAATGAAATTACACTCACGAAAACATAAACGTTTTAACTGAATACTGATAAATAATAGGTTACATGAAGAAGTTTATGTACCATCTGCAGATTCCTCTAATTTAGTAACCACAGCCGCAACAAACGTCGTCTTGTCTTCCTCAGTTTGCAGGGATACTGACGTAGCGATGTGCGCAGCGAAGGACAGTTCTTGTGTTGTTCCTTGCGTTATATCAATGGCTGTGTATTTTTTGCCCGCTACAAGATAATTGTGATTTTTTACCACAAGTACCCTTCTGATTCTATTATGAAGATTTTTGAAACTCTGTGATTTTATGAAGCAAAAAGAAAGTTTTATATTTCATACTCAATGTAATGAGTGTTTCCGATTCTTGCACTGCAGTCATGAAAGCTGTGACGAACTCTGTCGAGGTGCTCATGATGGGCAAGTTTGTTCCTTCCATGTCGGTAACTTTTACATAAAGGGTCGATACCATTGACGAAACGGTCGTAGATCTGAAGAAAACCTCATCTATTTATCTAGGTTTGTAAATTGTTGGTATTCCGAGTCAATAACTAAATTTATCAAAATTTATCACTGAAATTGTTATATGACTTACTCGATGGACATAGAGAAGGTACTCTCGCTCTGACCGTAAGCTGTTACATTTATGGCCGTAATATCTGGAAAATACATTGTGAAAGCTGAAATATATAAAATAGTTGCATCAAGTAGCACTGAATAACTTGCTGATAAAGGAATTGTAAACAGGAACTTACCAGGAAACTGTTGCTCCCATGTCGCCTGGAATACCTTCGTGATATTTTCAAATGATTCTTTTGTTACTTTCTGTGCAAAGGTGACAGGCTGAAGATCTACTTTCCTCATGACTGTTTCTATTTCTCCTTCGAACGCTATTTCAGCAAAGGTAGTACTGTCTTTCAAAGTAACTGTCTCAAGAGCGGCTGTTACTTCTTCCACAGTTAATGCTGTTTCCGTGGCGAAGTTGATCACTGTACTGTTACTTCCAAATATTCCCACGAAAAATGATGCTTTTATAACTTCTTCCCTATGATAATAAATGGCAACAAAAAGAAATGACAATGTTTTATGAAAACAATTAAAAATGTTTGCAGAGTCAGTTTTGTTCTCATAAAATGAGAATGGCTTACCCCGTTATCGAGAAGGATGAGTCATACCCAATGAACTGTACCTCGATTAGGCTTGCGAATTCTAAAATGCAAAATGTCAAATCAATGAATCAATCGTGTACTTCACAGTTTTTGAACAAAATAGTCATATGTGATATGTTACCTGGTTTGGCTTCATTGACAGCCGTTTTTATAGCTGCAGTAACTTCTTCTTCCTTGTCTTTTGGTAAAGGAGCTGTTAGAACAATTTCTCCACAAGCGGAGTATTCTATAACCTTGTTCTCTACCGTTGATTCCACGGCCACAATTGAAAACCCGCTCTCAAGTGTCACACCTGCAAAATGTTTTACTCCGATATTCTTCATATCCTGAGCAATTATCTACCATAAATTATTAGATTAATCGTTTAAAATATCAATACAGTTTAATCTACACTAATGAGATTAGTTGCCTACTGTTTTCCTCAACGTATGTGGCGAAGGCAGCGACATTGACAGGTTGAGAAACCATCACCATCTCCCCTTCTATTTCACTCTCAACCGTCATTCTAATTCCCAGGACTTTGTTCCTACAGTGTGATGTAAAATAAACTGACAGAACATAATATTATCAGACAACTTCCATTTTTACGAATTAATTTCCAAAACACGATTTAGTATAATTTCAGCAATCCTTCTGACTTTCAAACTCAAATCCAGCTGCTAGGTGAAAATGATCTTTTCTAATTTTCTTTAAAGAAAAAACTCCGGTTCAAACTGAAGTGAGGCTAATGACACTATTTCAATACAACAGTTTAGCTATTTCATAAATTGCCACATCAAATATAAGGTGGCATCATATGTTATAATATGCAACTTCAGAGGCACCCGTGCAATCTGTCATTTCACAGACACCTATGGAAATAGCTAAATTATATTGGTGCCCATACCTTTCCTTTTAGAGGCACCCATGTAATCGAGCCGTCAAACGTGATGTCTTTGATGTCCTTGATTATATATCAATGTTCTAATTGTTTTAAGTTGTTCAAAATTAAAAATAATTGTTTGATATGTTTCTGTTATCATTAACTGAAGTACAGTTTAAGCACAAACCATTTTAATATTGCTTTACTTACTTTGAGTTCCATCTTGCAAATAAATTTAAAATCTTAACTGCAATTTCAATGTTATGATAAATATGTTCTGAAAATTGGCAAATAAAATTAAACTTATCACGAACATTTATCCATACGTCCTTGTCCTTCATCTAATTCCCATTTCTTCATGTGAGTTCCCTCAAGTTACAGCTTTTCCTTATGACCGAACATGTAAATGATTTTGACATATAGTGGACTAAAGCACTAAACGCATTCCTCAACACAAGCAAAGCAAATGACTGTAAATAGACACGTTCACGTTAAGCAACCATACAACGTTTGCTTTGTGTTAAGTCTGAAAATGACTGGACGACGATCACTGGTGCTTAGTGTCCCGTGTTAGACTGTCCTCCATCCTATGTTAAGAATAAAATACATACAATATGCAGTAAGTAACGTATCTAAAAATCTAGATCTAGATCACTAGACCTCAAGTACTTGGTCTAAAATATTGGAATGGCCGAGCTGCTCACAACTGTTTGAACAAAATAATTTCATTTAGTCTTTGCAATCTGGCTGTATGTTCGATTATCTGTGAAACCTAAAATAAAAATCTTTGGGTGCGAATGATAAAAATAATGTAAAAGCTGAAGGGTTAGGACTTTGAGGTCTTGAGAAAAGCAAGCAACTTTTTAGCAGACTTGGTATTGCGGCTAAAATTGTACGCAGTACTTACGATGTTCTAATTACAGAGCTCTCAAACCTGCCATTGATATAAAGAACACGGGAAGATAGAAATAATGCTAAACACCAACGTAAAACACCAAGAGTACAGTGTGCTATTTCACTCTGCACGGATTATATGGGAAACCAAAGAAAAACTCTGACATCAGTGAGAAATGCCCCTATTTGAGAATATTTAGTGGGATAAATGCACTGAAAGGACGTAGTGGCAGTAGAAATATTTACTATACAACAGGAGTTATAAATACAATTTAGCTATACAACTGGAAAAGGAAAATGTTTCCCGAGAACCGTGAAATAAAGAAATAAAGAATCAGAATGAATATTTGGAGAACGATTTATATCAGTTTGTTTTCAAACCTTTATCTGCAAATTCTGAAACAAAATCTATCTCACGGATTCATATTTTATCTAAACAAATGGTACACCCTACACTTTGCTTGCTCTGTAAGATTATTTGTTGAATTTTAAAGTGACAAATTGCTTCATATCTTACCAGTTATTCAACTTACCCAAATTGGCTTATGGCTTCAAACGGTTTCCCAGCAATGGTGCATTTCACATCATTAATTCCTACAAAACAAGAGACAGTTACACAAAAATATGACAATAGTGTGACTGCTATGTATTAGGTCTCCTCTCAGGCTCAGTTTCTGGTTTGAGTTCTGACGATCTGTTGTTGTTACGGAATACAGCTCCTCGGTAAATTAAAAGTTGCCTAATCGGAATATCTGTGATCTATACGGTAATATAATCAAATAATTGATAGTTCGTAGCAAGCAATGCAGCTATTAACTATATTCCGAGGCCACGAAATCATACGATGTATTGAGTTTCATAAAAAGAAGAAGAAATGCACCTTGGTCCTCGTAGACTGATTCCAATGCGGTGACCAAGGCGTCCAGGTCCGCCTCGACAAGCGATGATGATGGCATCTGGAGGAAGAGTGTTTCTGTTTGAAATGACGTAACGGATCCTTGGGCTTCACCTTCCACTACAACCGAGACCAAGTCCTGCAAAATGCGTATGTAGCAGCAACAATTATATTCTTACAAACGCGCATTTAAAAAGTATAACTTAAGATGTCATTAACTTGCAATGCAATTACACCCTGTCATCACGTACCTTAATCGTCTGCACACTTGATATCAGTGTAGCTATGGACTCCAAATGAATAGCGGGGAGCATTGCATTTGGTAAAACAGCACCGCCTCCCAGGAAAACTAGGTTGTATCGAACTCCATCCACACTACAGAAAATAATAACAATGGAAAATATATCAAACAAGTATTTTCCCACAAAGGTAAACCAAAATAAACATTTTAACTCAAAAATACAATTAATGTACCTTTCACTGAAAGTTTGTTGCTGGTAAATCAACTGCACTTCCAAATCTGAGTACTGTGCCACGACTGTATATTAAAGTAATACATTGCGAATGAAAATGGAAAAATTTAGCAAAACAACAGAAGTCATTCTGCTGGCCAAAATTGTAATGGGGTAACGACTTAATAAATGCACAGAAAATTGACCAACATGGGAAGCACGTTTTCGGTTAACTGAAGTTATCTAAACGTGTCGTGTTAAGAGACGTAGTAACGTAGTAAGGAAAATTTAAAATGAGCAGGTTGCTGCAGAAATGCCTAAACCATGGATAAAATGTCATTTGTTCACTGTTACTTACTCTGGGTAAAAGCAGTCATAGATTTCACAGCTGTCGTGACTGCTGTGTTTAGATCTGTGGTGAATCCTCTCTGTATGAACTCCTTGCATGGCATGGGGACCAGATCCTCCAACGAGTAATACGCCACATTCTCTACCGTCACAGCCTCCTGGACTACTGATCCATACTTCATGTTAGATGTACCAGATATCGACACCTATGAAAAATAACAAAGTTTTGCTTACATTGCTTACGACTGAGTGAAGTTCCAATTGTCCGTGGGGGTCTCTCTATTTCAGAACTAAAACTGATGAACTTGAACATAGAAGCCTAGGTCATGATGAAGAAAACAAAATTCTCGGTTCTTTTCCACTTTTGGGATTTTGTTTTGCGTTTCAGGTGAATTGCTGCCAAGAAAAAGAATTGAATGCTAACGTCAGCAAGTGCAGTCTGGAATTCGGTCACGTCAATCTGACCCATTACAAGAGGTGAGATTATGGAGCCTGATACGTCCATGCTGAACCGTACTACGTGCGTGGCCATCCTGAAGAAAATAATGTAAAAGTATTAACTTGTGTATCACTACAAGCCTTAAAGAAGATAACGGTAGAAAGCGGAAACCAAAAGCAGATGTTCAATTTGTTGACCATGTTTAATACTCACCCCAGAACATTAACCATTACATCGGAAACCAATGGCGTCAATTCAGCTGTTTGGAGATCTTTAAGAAAAGGTTAGATTAATGAAATATGAATACGTATCTGCTACAATACTGAGATTACAAAGCCTCGCTGTGCGTATTCGGAGACATGCTTGTTGAATTTTAGCAAAAATATAATGTTTTACCTTGGAAGGCAGCCTTAAAAGCGGTACTGAGCGACGACTGAACGGTTTGCTTGTCACTATAGGATACCTGTACCGCCATGGGACAAACAAAGGCCTCGGTTTTCCTGATAACTTTGGTTTCCTTTACATTGATAGCAATCAATGGTTCACTCTTTACTGAAACCACAGATGATGCAGTCAACGCCGCTTCGAACTTCGAGAAAAGATTTGTCTCAATATTCGGTCTAATGTCAGCTGGTCTAATTGCCATTCCGTTGGACTCTCTCACAAGCGCCAAAACCTTCACCGCTGACCTGAATAACGATGGTAAACAGTGTGGACTTTTTCTATTGTTGCACAGTTTACACTGGTGAAGTTAAGATTTATTTGGTGCGTGTTAACTTCATCAACAAATAATATACCTCCGTATCTGGTTATTGTCAGACAAATTAAACTTACTGCGTTTCTGTCAACGCTGGAATCTGAAGTACTGCTTCAAATTCTATGTTAGTTCCGGTCGCAATCAGTTCTAATGAAATAAAAGAGGAAATCTTGCATGACAACAGCCTCTGATCAAGCTTAGCTTCAAAAAGAAATCATTGGTAGCAATGAAATAACCTTGGAGAAGTGCCTAGTATGTTGTATTCTTGTCACAAACTTTCTATTCATACAAAATTTTACCGCTTTCTCGGGATCTGTGTTTTTAAGTTTTGCACCAACCTGTTCTTAGTTCTTCAAAGGTGGTCTGGAAAATGTTTGTCATTTCAGTCATGTTAGACTGTGATACAATCGCATTGATGGCAAACTCGTGAAGCTCTACTCCTTCCCTGTACACCTCTGAGACTGCCATCAGCACCTCTTTGTAATTGTCTGCCAGTATAAATTTTCGAATTTAAACAAAGCACAAATTCTGATAACTTAAGATTTCTGTCTTTGATGATGATGGTCCAAAAAGTATTCTTTACATTTGATTTAAGTGTTCGATCCCAATTTTAAAAGTTTTAACATTATTTGTTTTTATGTGAGATTTAGCAGAGTGACCAGAGACCATTTAACTGACCAGTCACAATGCATCAAAAAGGCCCCACTTATGATAAAGAAGCGAACAACCATACACGTGACGAGAAAGTATCGCACCGATATATTTTTGATCAGTTCCCTGTATTTGTATGTCCAAAATGGTCTCTAAATCAGTAGTTTCCACACGATCAATGGAAAAGCTATCCAGAACGATGTTGTTTTCTGTGACAAAGTACATCAACACGGACAACTCTTCCCACACTTGTCTGAAGATATAATAATTTGCATGAGCTGAACTAAAAAGACTATTTCAACTTTCAATTTAAGGATTAATTGAAACATAAACCAAAGAATCGTCAAGGGACATGCCTTTCCCAGGTACAGAAATCCTTTTTACTATCAGGAGGGTTTCTTGGTGAAAAAGTTCGGAACAAAGATGGCCTTTTTCACTTCCTTGATGAAAAGATGAACACCTAGTACTGACATTTGAAGTAAAATATATTTGAAAACATGGCAAAATACTTACCCCACTTTGGTAGCAACATAGAACTGGGACGATACTTGGGGAATGTATATTTCCACAGTGCCTAAAAGACATAAAAGAAAAGCTATCATCTGCTTTAACTCATCACGAATAAATTACTCATGAAGATACAGAGAAAGAGAATTCTGATGGTAATTGTAAGGTTCAACTAACCCGAAAGTTTATCAGAGTAAAAAGTCATCAGGTTTTCTTTTATTGTTTCGATGTCTGCGCTTAGCACTGGTGAAGTAAATCCAAACGTGTGTCCTTGCTCAAAATAGTAAATTTCTGTACCTTCAAAGAAGAATTACAATTTTTATAATAAGAATTTTGTATTGAGTATGTAGTTCTATAAGTACAGAAAAAGAACATAATGTTTTCAAATGGAAGGTTTTAATATTGAAACTGCGGGACGTACTCGCCACCACGTCAATGATTTCTATAGAAGCCTGAACGTTCTCTTGGATAACTGAAATAGGAGGAATTTCAAGCATAGTTGCCGTCACTTGAATATTGTCCACTGAGAGGAAGAAGCTGCTGCAGGTTCCCAACACACTACATTAAATAAAATCAAGAAAAAGTGAAACAAACAAGGAGGTAACTTGAATAAATCTTCGACTAATATTTGCTTGTTAACAAATAGAATTAAAACGTTTTAAGTTTTGAAGATTCCATGCGTATAACTGCAAGCCATAAAATAATGTCGTTTCTCCATTATTTTAAACGGCTTACCCATCAACAAATGTCTCTTGTCTTGCACCGATAGTCAACATTATGCCAGAGTCTGAAAAATAAATAGTAAAGTACCATAATAGAAGTTTAATAATTCATCCTGAATTACTTTAGACAAACAATGAATTTTTACCTGGATCATGTTGATCATAGCCACCCTGAACACCAGTCAGCAGCATTTCCTCCAAGTGCATTGGTATGTAGCCGTTAGCACAGAAAAGGGCACCAAGTTCCAAACGATAAACCGCCATTGTCGATATAGACACATTAACCGTTGTATAACGTTGTCCCTAGTTTGAAAGGTATAAAATAACTTGTATTCTTGCAAAATTTTATGTTTATTATAAAACAAGGATTTTAAAAACAAGACATATAATATGAAATTGAACAAGGAAAACTTACAAGACTGCCAGTAATTGTCAGAGTTGATATTTTTGTGTTGATTTCGGAAGTTAGCTGGGATATTGTTTCCACAGTTACTGTATATGGCATAATGTATTCTTCGGTTGTCATGTCGCGTGCAAAGTACACCATCTCATATATTATTGCTCTGTAAAATTATGATTACTTAGTAGCGTAGTGTGCAGCATATTATTTAAACGTCGTGGTAAATCATTCTTAATAGATCTAATATTTGTTGTTCAAAAGCAAAGGCTGTGCAAGAAACTGGTGGCTTTCTTTTTAAATAAAAATTTACATATCAGAGCGGTACTAGATCTACATGAGCAAAATTAGATAACTGCTTTAATTGTCTCTACGTACCCTTCATATACAGCTTGAGTTACACGTCCGATAGTTATTGTTACAGATGAATCTGAATTGAAAGAGGAACTCTCATTAGAAACTGCAGAAAGTTACAAGCTCTCCGTTTTTTTGTTGTTTTTGTTTTTGTTTTGTTTTGTTTTTGAAAATTGGATACCCGGAATATCATTATAGTTCATCGTCATTCTGTCAAAATCATGATAGAAAAACTAACCTCACTGGTAAAGTCAACCAAAAAAAAAAAAAATTTTTTTTAAAAGAACAAAGAGCAACTTACATTCTGTCATCACTGAGGTCCACACCTCTGCGATTGCAGTGGAAAAATCGGAAAACTGTTCTGTTGGTACAGGAGTTTCCAAGAAGATTTTAAATCCAGATTTGTACTCCAGTAATACACTGTTTTCTTCTATTTCAATAGGCAGAGATGTGAAAGATACATCACCCTGAATTTAATTAATCAGAAACCAAGAAAATTAATGTGTGCTTTTGCTAAATGAAATAATGCTGGTTTTTTAAATAACTAGAAAACAATTTCATCCAAGATAACTCATTTCAGAAGAGTAGGTTTACCGCAGCGATTCGGGCTTGGAAGACAGAAGTCAAATCCGAAAAAGTAAGTCCGGCGTAGATGTTGGCGTCAACTTCAATCTGATTCTCATAAACCATCATGCATGTCTTCCAAACCAATTCGCCAGTTCTGTGTTAACAGTCAGATTTGAGCATGAGTCTCATGAGGTTTTAACCAGTTGTATTTATTTTTGGGATAACATTGAATTATGTTATCGAGAAATATTGATCTATTACTCACTGTGTGTTAGGATCAAGAAGGACCATGTCTTGTTGATATGTTATCTCTACTTTTACTGTATCATCCTGGTTCACTGTAAAAATTACAGAAACATTTATATATTTTGCCAAGAGATTAATCATTCTTCGATACCTCAATATTCCACATACGTATATCGCCTAAATACATATACAAGAAACAAATTTCCTTACAATTCATACTTGACTTCCACTGGGCAGCCAAAGCCGTTGACAATGGAGTTCGGTCCTTTCTGGTGATTGGGGATGGCAGGTATAATGGATGGCAATGCGTGATTTCAAAGAAATCCGTCTCCTTGACCTGAATTGCGAATAATTAAACTCCTCAAGACCCAAATAGGAGATACTACGAAATTGATTCAGGAAGACGCTATATATTTAGTTACGTGATTGTTTCCGAGGCATGTGTAAGGTGTAAGATATTAAAGCTTACAATGTGCGCTTTCGCCATCACTCCTGTTGTGGTTCGTATAACTGTACTTTCACCCAAACCAGCATTTATTTCACGAATGAAGTCAGTATCAAAACTATGACATAAAGGTGATAGTTCTTCTCCAACAGTAGCGTCGAAATATACTGCAAATCCAGTTGTTCTGCAAAATATTACAACATAGGTTAATTAATTAGTCCAATATTTAACAGCAGTGCAATGAAGAGAAACTTTTCACATTTTGCTTTTCGCCCTTACAAATGGAAGGTTTACTCAGTTTAACCACCAGTCGGCAAAAATCTGGACTGATCAGCCTGTTTTGCTTTCTTAATTGTACTTACGTGACATATTCACGATGATAAATGCTCTCAGCTTGTCCAAAGATCTGCAATTCCACGTCGTTTTCTGATACTCCTGTAAACAATTTAAGGGGAGCGTTGAATCTTTTTTTCTTGTGAGATAAAGACTGTGAGAACAACTCAGTTATTCTCTGGTCGCACATGTGTGAAGAAACATTAAGCCGGTGTACCGTGAAAAAGGTACCCGCACCAAAAAGGGAGGGGGGTCGTTACAGCACTACCTCCACCCCTTAAATCTTAGGGGCAGAGGTCCATATCAGTTCCCCACTCTCCTTAACACTTGAGCCCTCAACATCTGACCACCATCTCCCCTTCTACCTTTTCCCCTTAAATTCCCTTAAATATAAAAGAAACATAAAATTTGAATTAATTGAAAGTTTGAAATGTTATAAAACTATTGAAAACTAAAATAAGACAAAATATTTGATATATTATATGATATTAAAAAGTCTGATTATTTTTGTTTTGGAAAAAATAAAAATAATCAATACTTTAATTTTAATTATCTTTCAAAACAAAATGTAATCTCAAATA
>JBCAUG010143088.1:0-36561 GCA_038406175.1 Haplosyllis leylae | reverse complement strand
GTACCCCCCCTGTGGACAGACAGACTCACGCCTGTGAAAACAGTACCTCTCCGTCGTACTACGTACGCGGTCGGTAAAGATAAACCTGTGACGTTGATTACTCTGAAGAATACCGCTAGATGTGCAAAAATGTTCAATTCTGAAGTATTGTATGTGTGTGGTGTGTGGAATGCCTGTCAATGAAGAATTAGTTTAACAGAAAGGCACTTCCTCACAAAATAAAACTTAACTCTAGTTGTAATGTGACCAATGTTTTCAATCAATAGTTTTGAGGTTGCGAAGTCAAGAGTGTTTTGTACGCAATCTATCACTTGTGAAATGATTTTCCAACGCTCAGTCTGCAACTCAAACAATTTAGAGACGCAGCCCTGGTTGATATATCAACGGTTTTTGGAGAAAATTATTAGTCTTCTCGGCAGACTACTGTGAAGCAAGGCACACTGTACGCGTCCCTTTCACATTTTATCCCCCCCTTGAAATTGAAAAGCTGCCGTTTTCAGCCAGATCTTGAAATATGCAGCTTAACAGTTTAGCCCCCCCCCCATTCCCCCTCCTGAAATTGCCATTTCCATTCAGACAGCAGTGTACAGTTAATGCCCAGGGGAGACCTGCACCTGTATCACTTGCCGCTAGTTTGAAAGGAAAATACGGTGTACTCGTGATGTACTCTTTGGCGCTCATACTGGTGTTACATCAACATCACAGTTGTTCAGTTCCAGCTTGAGCCTGGGATCTCGCATCTGACGATGTTCATGGCTGATTACCCAGCTCTTCAGTGCTGACATGGACTCTGACAAATTGAAAAGAGCCAATTTATTGCCGTTGGGCACTTAAATATTTGTATAAGCAAAGGAATCAATCTTGCTTCAATAAGCATTCTGCTGTGTCGGGTCTTCCTGAACAGTGTAAAAAAAAAGGTAATAGACAATTTTCAATGTTGAATTTGTCATACATGTCACAAAGTTCTTCATAACCACAGGTTATGTGCGAAGTTGTTGTCATTAGATAAATGAATTGTTCCCTTTGGAAACGAGCCTTTCTCAATCTTTTATGAATTTCAAATACTTCTGAAGAACCTTACACATTGACCTAAACAACTGCTTCGCATCGACCAGTATCTCGCCAAATTCAACATTGATCAACACAGCCATTACTTCTGACAAGAAAGTCCTGACAAATTGAAATTGCAAGCTTTTTGTCATCGGGTGCTAAAATATTTACACGAACAAGGAAATCAATCCTTCTTTCATGAACATGTCTGTGTTTTGGCCTTCCTGTGTGCTGAAACGGTAAATTGCGAGAATTCATTTTTCAGTGAGTTATTAAATATGCAGCTGGAAGATGACTTCGTAGCTCACTTTGAAAGAATAATATTCGTGATGATCAAAAGGACAAATTTTTTCACTCATATTTTGGGATTTATCCCAACAAAGTGAAACGTAAAAGGGAGTACTACGTTGACTACCTATTTGTTTTTAGCAATTTAAATGGAACATCCACTGAGATGTATCACATGTTTGAAATGGTTTATACAGAGAGAACAAACATTTAATCGATTTAGAACCTCAATTTTATTTCAATTTCGTGTGATTTCATGAGAACGAAATTTTACTCGGTTTAGAACTTCAATTTTACTTCGATTTCATGTGATTTGCATTATTCTGAAATGTTTCCTCATGTTCAATTTATCTTAATTAATTAGAAGAAGTGCGGCAAGAAATTACTGGTGTAATAGAGTATAGTATCATGAATATCTCATGAATTACCATCTTTAAATTGCTTTACAACACCTGGAATGTGTGTATTCTCATAGATATTGTATTCTACAAAAAGTATTAGTTCATGTGTCCGCCTTGAAGACGTAATTGTGACACAGCAAAGAACCTCACTTTGAAAGAACATCGGCATCATAAAAACCGCAGTTGCGTGTTGATACTGGACAATTTGATAGGGACATGAACTTCCTCTTTCTCCAGATCTTGTCAGATTGCCCAGCCAATTAGTTTGCCTCTATTAGGCTCCATTTCATAAGTTAGTGACCTTGCATCCAGCATTATTTCCCATCATGTGAATGTGCGTGCCGAAGATCTGAGGTCCAGGGATAATCTAATATTATCATCCCAGATATATAAGGATAACACCTTCCTATGGGAAACTAATTATACATATGTTCACTTCATTAACTCGGGCTGTTCAAAGTTATTTAAATGTTATTTGTCAATATTTTAATTTTACAATCTTACTTACATTTGGCAAAATGGAATATCAAGGAATGAAGAATTCACTTTGGTGACTCACGTGAACCCGCATGAGATTAAGCCCACCCCAGCTCAGGGTGAAAACTCAAAAACTTGGAAAAACTTCAAAATTCTAGTTTGGGAGAGGAAACCTTTTGTGGTCATCTTTGGTCAGCTATCATGTTCTCAGCAATCTTGGATTGCTACCATTACCAAAAGTCACAAATGGTACAGTCATGGGCAATATTTTTTGGTTTACGTGATTTAAGTTTACACTTAAACCACCTTATAGGATAGCGATTTGCAATTGCTGATCAGCAATTTGGGACACTTGGCATATTTTGGTCAAATTTGGACCAAAGACATCTTAAGATATATCATGGGACTCCTTTTGGCCATTTTTAAAATATATCAATTTGTCCAGGGCTGTTTGAGTATTTTTTTCAAAAAATGGGCCCCCCTCAGAAAATTGCTGACATTGGCAATTTTTGGACATGTTTTTGCTGTTTGCTTAGTGGCAGGTTGACCTCATATTCTTCTAGAGGAGGTGTTAAGCTTTGATTTGAGTAGTCTAACATCAATATCAGACAAGAATTGCCTTCAAAAATGAGGAAAATGTAAGGCAACTTCAGATTTTGCCATGATCATGATAAATTTGACAACTTCGCCAAATCAGTCAAAATCACTCATTTTAGGGTCCACAGACTATTTTTCACCAAATTTTAACCATTTTTGGAAAAAATTAACTCAATCAATTAATCTCACACAGCATTACAGCTTTTGAGCAAAAATATGTACAAGAAATTCACCCAGCATCCCCTGGGTAAATATTTTCCTACCTTAGTGAATATATTCACTAAGTTCACTGAATACACCCACTACCAAGTGAAAGACACTTGACTCAGTCATATTACAATGAATATGTCATGTTTCGAAAAATAAGCTTGACTATGGAGGAGGTTCACGAAAAAAACTTTAACACAATGAGGTTTCACATAATAAAGTCAATTTTGATGTCAGGTATGATGGTCATCAAAAATCCTCAAAATGTTCATAAAATATGTTTTTGACCAATTTTGATGACTTTTTATATGTGACATCAAAATTGACATCATTATGGGTGAACCTCATTGTGTCAAGTTTTTTTTGTGAACCTCCTCCCATTTGATATTGTTTTGACAAGTTGACATCTTTTGGGCATTTTGACATGTTTTTGATAACTTGACATCTTTTTTTTTGACATTTTGACACTGACTTATTACTTAAACCACCTCAGCTTGTCACAGGACTATTTTCGTTAATGGCTGCCATCCAAGATTGGCGAAGTTGAAGATTGACTGACCCAAATTTAATGGTGTTTGGTTTTTTTTTGCAAATTTATCTTAATGTTGAGTGCCAGAGTCATGACAGCCATTTTAGTGACTTTTAGGAATGACTGCTATCCAAGATGGCTAACACCATCACAGCTGATCAAAGATGGTTACCAAACTGGAATTTCTGCGTTTCTGGTGTTCATTTCAATCTGACTTCACATGGATTCAATCTATCCTTCTAAAAAATATTTTTCATCTCACGTCACTAAAAGTTCGCACAATTATATTCATAACATCGTCCTTAAACCAAGAGGGTAACTCTTTATGAGTCTCTAAATATTATCTCTGAAGAGAAATAAAACAAATTGAATCAAAAACAGCATGCAAAATACTGATGTTTGTTGAGATTCTCGACAGTCTACTCCTTTACACAAGAACAAGCAAATAAATTGACCTTGCCCAACAATGTTCCTTGATTGCACACACTTCAGCTTCAATTGACTTCTACTTCAAGTAGATGGAAGATGGTTCAATTGATACCGAAGAAGAGCTCTAAAACTTCCAAAGGAAGCCAGTCGCCACAGCACTAAATGAGAGAACATGTGTCAGAATAAAACAGTTCGAGTGCCGATTGTATCTTATATTGGGGTACATGGCAATGCATCGATTTCTCTTCCATGACAGATGATGCCTCTGTGGAGGCCGCGGTGCAGTATGTATATTGACTGATGTACAATCATGCCAGGAAAAGAATTGTTAGTCATAACTAACCTTTTCAGAAAGACTGAGTGAATAGACAAAATACAAAGATTTACATCACCATTGTTCTCTGTATTTGTTGTCTGAGTAAGAAGTAATACTATTATCTTTTTGATTTTGTAAAGTACTAGGTCATGAACTGTGAGATATTTTCCAGTATTGTTGTTGAGCCACACTACTGTATGAGCTTTTGTCCTTATTTGAAAGGTTTTACTATTTCACTAAGTGAGGTCATTTCAAATGTCATCTACTTCTCTATTTACAGTTTAGCAGTAAAAGCCACATTTGCCCAGTTCAGGCTATACTTTGAAAAGGGGACACAGCCAAAAATGAGTTACTGTTGCTTGTATCTAATAAAATGCAAGTGTTGCCAGGGCATCAGGGACCCGGCTTGGTTCACTGTTTTCTTTCTTTAGCTTACAGTCGCCACTGCTCAGTTCCAGCTTGAGCTCGGAATCTCGCATCTGACGATGTTCATGGCTGATTACCCAGCTCTTCAGTGCTGACATGGACTCTGACAAATTGAAAGGCAGCTACTTTCTTGCCTGTGGGTCTTTAAATATTTGCACATGCAGGAGAATCTAATTTGTTTTAATGAATGTGATAATTGGGGTCTGCTTATTCCTGATGAAAGATAATGAATGCGCAGGTTTCATGATAGAAACTCTACACCATTTGACGAACCCGTTCATTTTTCGTAGTTGTTTATATCAAACCGAGTGCCAACTGTGACACCTATGAAGAAGTTTATTTTATCCCAGATGTTCAAGCAATGTACAATACCAATACGGAAAACAATAAATACCCATAAAACGACCGACAGGGGACAAAAACACCAGTATGCAATACAGCGGGACATTTCGCATAGGAAATTCAAGACCCGAAATTTTGTCGAATATTTCATTATTTCATGGAAACAATTTTCAATATTGCAGAGACAAATTGGTTCCTTTGCTTCAACAGACCATTTGCCTCCAGGCTGAGAAAGAAAAGGCAAGTCAATCTGGAGAGTGGTGTGTATCATTAAGGCAATGTGTTACAGGATAAGGGGTGTGTCTGGCTGTCTAACCTAAGTCAATGTTCCATGTTTGTTCTCCAGGCTTTTTTTGGGGGCCAGGGCTATATTTCTTGTTACAAAGAACGCACCGAGTGTGAATTGTTAAAAAGGTGTAAGAAAAGATCAGAAAGCCATTTGAGAGAAGAAGACTTTTGTTTCTTTAACATAAAAGCTAAGAAAACTTGATTGTTCATACTTCAATTTGTGCAACTCATCGCAACAGAGGCAAATTATGGCAATTAGAGAAAAAAACCCTACTGCTAGAGTTTGCTCATGCACTACCTTAACATTCCCTTGTGCGAAGTTAGACACCATGTTAAGTGTTGTTATTATGCGTCTGTACGCCTGTCATTGGGATGTGTCTCACGTTTGCAACAGATTGTGCTGAAGTAATGTTACATTGTTCTTCAGGTAAACTGTTAGCTCTGTACTCATGCGAACAATTGCACATTATGTTTTTCTCTACGGCACTGGGATCTGTTTGGTGAGGTATTCCGTAGAAAATATTTTTAAAAAATATACATCTATTTTGAGTGTGTTAGCATTAAAATATTGAATAAATCAATGGCTTTAACATTCAAAAGACCCGTTTTGACTTAGCATTAATTTATATGAATGCACCGGTATAACTGACTAAATTCTGCAGCAATAGTGCCAACTTTAGGTATTAGGGCAATAAACGCCGAATCAATGCAGTCATTTGGCTCGTGTTTGTTGATGGATGCCAATATATCTGATACAATTATTTAGTCATTGATTGTCTATGCTATTTCAATGTCACGGAGTGAGAAGATCGATGGGATAAGTGCTAATAGTAAAATCGCAGTGAAAGCATTGGTTTCATTTAAAACAGAACCGTTTAACCTCTGGAGTTTGCTTAACGATTTCAGCTTGTGAAAGCGTATTTGGACAAGTGGTTTTCCGGCTTAGTGCGAGCCAGTAATGTACTTGACGAGAATTTTCTGATCTTACGTAAGATGTTTGTGAGTCACCATTAACTAAAGATTGCATTGGCGATCATTATAGAATTAGCTAAAGGTGCTTTTTAGATTGGCAATATTCTTCAGAACTGTAGTATTTAAGGAAGGTGTTTTGAAGACTACGCATTAGTGCGTGGTTCAATGCAGCTCACGCTGATCAACCTGATCAACCGAGAATGTAACATTATTGCTGTAAGATATGGATCTTAGATATGGATCGAGATATATTTTTTACGTTATTGTCTTTCTTATGTTATGTGCACATAACGACAAACATCCGTAGTATTCGTTTTGTTCTCGCTGTAACAAGCTGAAACCTAGTGGTTTAATTGCTCATTTTCGTTAAAGACACATTAGCATAATGACATTGTATGAGTAGAATCATCGTACAAAGTACATCGTGATCTCTCACATGTACTGAAATTTATTGTCGTTATAGTTATTGTCACTCAAGACATTTACTATACTTATCTTGGTAAAGTAACCAATTTCAGAAGGTATCGAGAAATTATCTTTATGAAATTTAATACCAGTAATGTTTATCAAAGACAAGTTTGTGGCATAACTGAAGCTCTTTATTGTTTTTGACAGTGAATACAATATGTTCGTGAAATTTTATTATTTTCTAGATGTAACATACATGTAAGTAAAAAACTTAAGTATAGGAGTTCTAGATGTAACAATTGACTGGATACATTTTTCGTTGTCATTTCCCATTTTCATATTATCATGTATTCCTTGCTCTTTTTTTGTGTGCCATAGTGAGGGGACAGGCCACTAAGGTGGATGACCGTATGGTTTTCCTGTTACCCATTGTCGACCGTTAGTAAATAATTTATTATGTTCCGTTTGTTGCACTGTGCAAATTGTAAGTTATTCAAGTCGACAATAAATTAGTATTATTATTATTATTAGATCTATTAGTGCGTGGTTCAATGCAGCTCACGCTGATCAACCGAGAATGTAACATTATTGCTGTAAGATATGGATCAAATCTTTTGTCTCAGGAATTTACAGACTTTTGTTTTCATCACAGCACGGCAGTTAAGAGTTCTCTTCAAGACACATAATTTGTAATTTATTTGCACTTTATCCTTTGATTTTCATGTCACATACGAATTCCCCAACATTCATCTCGATTTCTTTACATTAAAAACTAAACTTTCAAAATGTAGTTTCTCAGATATGTCTATTCACCCAGTTTTGACTGTGTAAAGCATTGACGCAGAAATATAATGTCCTTTCGTTATCCTCCCTTCTTATGTTTGTAGACATTGTGGAAGCCTTTCATGTTAAATCGATACATTTTGGGCCAGGAACGAACGCCCCAAGGGCCACATAACATCACACATGAAATTACTTGCCCGGTCAAATCATAAATCTTTGGCTATTCAACTGCCATGAAAAGTATTTAATCAATTGTAAGAAAATTCTTCATCAGATAATAAAGGAATAAAATGTATTACCAACGAAAAATGAACATTTGAAGTGTGCCTTATTGAAAGTTTAGGTAGTTGAAGTGACAACCAAGAAGTAACACAGAAGCGTATGGTAATATCTTACAGCTTTACGTAGGTGGTATGAGGTTCGCTGAGAAATGTTTCAATAAAGGTACTTTTTAGAGAAATATGCCGAGGGGCGGACATGGAGTACTACAGGCGCAAAGGTGTTTTCAATATATGTCTATTTGCTCATGTCGAGGTTTGAGGACAACTGACAGAAATGTACCGACAAAATCGGGTCAGTAACTGCACTGGACATGGTTCTCGTCGAAAAATATTTTAAGCAAAACAGAAAGTGCAGATAACATTTTCATCCATGTAAACACATTTTCATAGTCAGTGTTAATAACCTTTTTTATTTACCTCAGGTGATTCCCCAAGGAAAATTCCCACAAAATATTTTTATCTGTAAAAATGGATCAACAACAATCTGGTACCGTGAGGGATTGCGGCTTACTATTCCGCTAAACCATTTACTAAACTTTGAACGAGAATAAATGTTTAAATGTGTGCATTTCTCAAAGGCACAAATTTGAATCATCACCAATGTGTTCCATTTGACTACAGTAGAATGTAACCCATTGCATCAATATTTGTGGTAACCATGATGGCTACCGATTTTGTTGCATTACGATACTAAATAAAAACAGGGAAAGGGCGGCTTTTAGTCCAGACTCGGGCAATCACAGACGCCTGAGATTTCTTTTCAGAAGATAAATACCATCATCAGCAACATAAAATCACTTCAATTAAACGCCATTAAGTCACTGAAAGTGAACAACGTCCAATTTCCTTGTAACCAACACTTAGTCGACGGGCAAAAGGTCACAATCACTTCTGAAACTCTGAAACACGAACCTTTTGGTCATTTTCAGCGTTGAATTATCCTCCGTTCCTCGAGGCGCACGTCAGAACCAAATACCCAGTTTTGTGCATAATGCGACAGTGTAACAGATACACCGAACTAATTAGTCGGCATTGAGGATGCCAGTACCAGATAACGAAGCTTGTAATAAAAACTTTTTGTTTTCTTTGTCTTCGGCTCTTGTAAAAAGAACTACCTTATTAAAGCTTACTTCCTTTGTGATCAATCACAAGCGCTGCTCAGGAAGCAGTGTATCATGTCAAAGAGCCGCTCGCGTTGCCATGGAACACCACGTTCCTCAGGTAACATCCACGTCTGATACACTACATTCTAAAGATACAACTTAGATATTATTGATAATCTGCTCCCACGTTTTAATCCCTTTTTCATTTTAGGTCTTGGTGGTTGAAAATGGATTATCAACTTCTGAAAGTTATTCACAATCATTTGCTATGGTTTATGTCATCTGTGGTAAAGCTCTCTGATTAGGCAGAAACAAAAGTGCAGAACATAAAGTTGGCATAAGACAACTTTTAAAGAACACTTCAATTTTTACCCACAAGACGTGGGTATAAATGATTCATTTCTTACTTCAACAATACTTTAGGAGTCATTAGTTTCCATTTTTTCACAGCTGTATACGAAGAACAGCTGTGCTACACTAATCAATTGTGTAAGGGGTAAGAGATTTTGCATTATTTGGATACTAGTGGTTGTTTCTAATATTTGTTTGTCATTTCTGGTCGTTTCACCTGTTATTTTGCCATTGAAGTCTCACTTTCATATAGCATGCTCTTTTCCATTGCTTCTTGTTGTTCCCCATTTTAGCTCTCCAAACTCTCTGTCTCAAATTCTATCTAAGCGGAATAATGTGGTGTGGAAAAAGTGACTTTTTTCATAAACTATTCATAAATTTTGTTGATTACATTCTACTTTTAAAATGATCCGATCCTCCTCTGTTTTTTCTTGATAAATAATCAAAGCTGCAGAAATGGATTCCGTGAAGTTGATAACTTGTCACCAAAGGAAGATTTATGACGAAGGATTTTCCTAAGGTTGGTATGGATTGCCAGGTGTCAAAACTCCCACATCTAAGGTGAACTGAACCTAGTTCTATATGGATTTGTGTATCACCTTGCACGGAAAAAAGAATGTCTTTATGCAGGCGTATTCTCTATCAGAGACGAATGACATTCAGCTCTATATTTCTATAGTTAATTAGACTATGTACAACTTTTGAAAGAGCATTAGATCTATGTTTTAAACTCTTTAATACTTTTATAGGCACAGTGGCTTACGTCAGAGTATGCGTTTAAAATTTGTGCTTTCTCCAACTCGGTGGAAAAAATTTAATATATATATATATATATAATATATATATATATATATAATATATTTGATATAGATATATATTTAATTTAATATAAATATATATATTTGATGGGAGAGTTTATCTCTTTATATAGCAACATGTACTCATAACACTTGGGAGCCAAACTTTGGGTTTTCTATGCCCTGGACTTGGGGCGGTGGTATCCCCCTCCCCTCCCCCGAATTTTTTTTTTTAATTTATTTAAAATTTTTTTTGGGGGGGGGACATAAGTCCCCCGGGATAGGTTTGTTACGCCACGGTCGGTATGCCTTTTGCGTTCACGCAGGAGGACTTTCTTGTTGGTTATGTATTGACAGTAAAAATGTTGACTGTTTTTGTCGAAAATAATTATCTGTCACTCGTAGATGAATCTTAGTTTTGTGTGTGTTTTCTTTTTAAGGTCTAAAATATTATGTATAACTGTGGCAATCCAGGTGACAGATACGAATACTGAATTGTGGAATCTATTTGCAGCCATTTGGAAATGTAAAGTGTTCACCAACAAATTTCCTTTAAAAGCAGAAATTTATATTTCAGCTAAAAGGTCACGGAATCTGATGATAGTTTACACCGTTTGAGTAGGAAAAGCAAGGACAGCTGCCATATTGTCGCCAAAATTGGAAACCATACGTGAGCTATGGCATATCAAAGTTGGGAAACCCAAGGGAAAAGATGGTCCACTTGAATTTGTTAACAAAGCAAGCCGAAGGGCATTGGTACCATATATCTGCTGTCTAAAAGTTTTGGAGTGGAAAATAGTACTGAATCAAAAGAATCTTCACTACTCACGAATATAAGTTTGTCTGATGAATTCTGTTTGATAAAAACTGATGCACAGCTATCACATTTTCTATTTCGTTGAAAGAAGTAATTGGGGAAGGAAGTTGTGTGAAACGTAATTGTGACAAAACTTAGTCTAACATACGTGTATTGAAATTCTGTAGCGGTAGAAAAGAGGAAGGACCTCATGTCTTAAAAAATCCCGTTTCGTCTAAAAATAATAATCCATAGCTAAATTGATTGTCAGGTGTTCTATCTCCCACCTACACAAGTGACGTGGAGAGTTTTTGATTTGTTGTCTTATCAGTGTTTTATACCTTTATGAGCCCCATATACCCTCATAGAACCCGGTTTCATTACCACGCGACGTTTAGCTGCAAACATTTACTCACGAATCAGAAACATATTCCGTAACAGTATCCTAGATAAGATTCCTTCCTCTGGTTTTGGACTATAACAATTATTACCGCCCGTGTACGTAGTACGACGGGAGGTTATGTTTTCACAAGTGTGTGTCTGTACTGGTCCCATGTCCTTTCCAGGGGGGGTTACCCCCATCTTGACCCATAATACTTCCACTGGTCACAAGTCCTTCCCAGAGGGGAGTACCCCATCCCTGGGTGGGGGAGGGGGGCTACCCCAACCTGTCCACGTCAAGGGGGGGGGGTACCCCAACCTGTCCAGGTCAGGATGGGGTACCTCCATGGCCAGGGATGGGTAACCCCAGCCAGTGATGGGGTACCCTCCCCCCACCCTGTCCAGTGATGGGTTACCCCCCCCCCCCGGGACAGGTACGCTGCGGGCGGTACACCTCGTGTGGTTTCCTGCAGGAGGATTTTCTTGTAGTATAAGAATATCTTCTCGAACCATACCTTTATGACGTTGACGATAATGACAATTGTAAGAGATTCCTCGTGGTAGATTTAGATTGTAATGGAATATGATTAAACAAAACACACCATGTATTGAGATATTTCCGCCCAGTTATCCATTTTAGATGTCTATCGACCACTTTGCATGTAAGATCTCTGAACAAGAAAATCATTTTCAGCCAATTTTAGCTTATCGGGAAAAAAGAATTGTTGAGGAATCGATACAATAATTTAGTCACGTTTAGGGCTCAGAGCCAGCAATAAGATTAACAAGATTATTTCGTTATTGATATTTATTGAAACTCCTTTTATTGTCTGGTGATCAACATCAAATGATCGATTAAACTTACATAAACTTCGATGCAACAACAATAATGCACATTGCCAAATATAACACCAAACATGATGTAAAGTGCTTCATAAAATTACCATTTCAATTCAAAGAGGAAATTTCACAAAGATTCCTATTTGAATAAACCAATTAATGACTGATGAACCAATGCAGAATATTTCACTAAATATTGAACTCAGAATCGTTGTTATTGATTTTGTGCTAAAATGTGTCAATAAGACATGCTCTATTCTTAGTGACAAATCTTGCACTAGCCTTCTCCGGTTTGCTTGTTTACGCTTTACCCATGGTAACAGAGCTTCATCAGCAAGTGGTAATTGTCATTTAGACGGAAAATCAATGCTGTGACAAAATCAAGAAAACGGCAGGGTGTCTGCTACAAAATGCAGTCAAATACAATTATGCGAAATTACAGACTACAATGACATAGCGTGATCTATGGCAATTTACCTTCATGACTGTATCCAGTTTCTATCCCACGTCAGATGGAAGAGTTCTTCTGGAAAAGTCAGAAACTATTTCCTGTAGTACTGGGTTCAATGCAGTTCATAACGTACATTTATTATTATAGTTAATCTATCCAAATTAGTAAGCTTTAAAAAAACAACTAAATTCAACTTTCATTTTATGTTTTCTGCAATGTGAAACTATGTTTGAAAGTGTTGAATTCTTCACGATTCACTCCAAACTTGTTCCAATTAAGCTTTGTAATTAAGACTACCTATTGATTAAATCATATTCAGGTCTTTTGGGAAATGCTGAGATTTACGTCAAGTCACTTTCTAATTACATTTTCCCTCGTAGCGGAAGAAAGTAACTTGAGATTTACCATTGTAAAAGGAATTTCTCTTTGTTCTTCAAACGGAGCCTGATTTTGCACAACTCACACAAAAGAAGGCCTTTTGCTACAAAATTTTGTACGATCGATAATATAATGACAGGTCCTGAGGAACGTATCCAACCTTCACTCTTCCAACATTAAGGCCTCTTCTTTTGTCAAAGAAGGTAATTTTTACATGACAGAGGTTCTTTTAACAACTGCAACAGAAAACATCCAATCGATGCAAATCTGAAGTTATTAACTTTATTACCCATTAACTTGTAATGCCCACTTATGAGGCGCTAATCCAGACTTGAAACATCATGAAGGAAGGATCACCATCACTCAGCTTTTGAAATGCTGTTACATTGGCCCGTTTATCCACCTGAATCCAGCTGGGGGGATTAAATACTGTTATTAGCCGCAATTACTGATCAATTAACAATAATCAATATTCCAATAATGTATTGATTAAAAATAACACACACGCCTACTTGTGACTAATAGCTTTTGAGATACACTTATTTGAGATGAAAACTTTGAGGCGGACTTTTCTGAAGGACAATACTCATCGCACATTTCAAGGTGTAACTCATTTCTTAGAATTAGCAGGTGTCGAGGTTCACATATCCCATTGGAATTAAGACATTGTCTTTAGAAACGATACCTTTATTCAATTATTGCAACGCACCTGAAAAGACGCGCTGACTGTCATGGCCACATGTTTCGATAACAACTCCAGGGTCGATTCCAAAAAGAATATGATAATATAATTGATGTGTCCGACTGCATCGTTATTCTGAATTATAAGATTGAGATTGCCCTGAAACCATGGATTATAACGTAAAACTGTAATTTTGTTGGAGTTAATGAAAAGTTACATCTGTGCACCAGAATCACTTCAAATGACAGACTGTAAACCGCCTTTGTAGCTAGAATATAAAGCACCTTTAGAATGTTTTATTGTTGTTTAGGAGAAACTAAGGAATTATTTTCACGGTTAAGCTAGTGAAAGTTCAATGGTCAGATACCTTTGTAGCTGTTCAAAATATTCTCTGTCGTCGTCAAACATGGAAATGGTCCAACTTTGGTACCCGATGTCCATTTTGGGATCTTTGCAAGACACCATCAATACGTGAGGTTGATAATGATGGGAGTTGGGTCTATCATTATCGAAATCCTGGGAGCTTATATGCTTCACCAAAGCACAAAGCAACATCTCCAACGAGCTAAGCCGTCCTTCCGCAAAGGGACAAAAGATCAATGATTCTGTACCAAGTCAAGTCGTGGGTCAGATCTTAAATTTGGTAAGATATATTGTAGGTTCCGCAGAATAGTAATATATTTCATAGGAAAACGATAGGATTAGACAGTAGTCTAGTTATTAGTTTAGGCTCATCAGTAAACAATAAGAAGCAACACCAAGCAGGTCCAACATCACTGCAGAGCTCATGAGACAAAAAGGCAAAAATCATAACTGTGATATACCTTTGGATGTCTGGTAACTGAAGTAAAGTTTCGGATTTTTTACTGATCACGTATGTAGCACAAAGGAAGGTCATGTTTTCACAAGTATTTGTATTTGTCTGTCCACAGGGAAAAGGGGGGTCAGTCCATGAGCAACCTGACCTACCCCTCCCCAATCCTCCTCCCCTGGCCAGATAGGTGGGTTTAAAAATGCTACTGTGTGATGGGTTGGATGATACCTTGAATGGTAAGTTTAACTCACCCGAGACTCAAGGGGGCCAAGGGCAAGTTAAACTTGCCATGAGCGGTCTCATTCCAACTCACCACCAGCTGTGGAGTGGTCTATTTTCATTCTATCACCCTTTTAGAGTCAAAAACACAGAAAATTCACCTTGTTGCAGATCTGGTATTCCATCATATGGTGAGTTGAGAGCTATGAGTTGGGCTCCCAATATTTTAACATTAGGTAGGTTGATACAGACCTTACATTGACAAAAATGACAGTTCAAAGTGCCCTACCATGCATCAGCGTGGTAGAATAACCACCCTTCCACCTCCCCAAGTCAGGTAGGTGGGTGACCTACCCCTTGCCAAGGTAGGTAGGCCCTCTCCTCACACTGGCCAGGCAGGTGGGTGACCCACCCCCTCCCTTGAAGGACCAAGTAAGAAGGACCAGTGGAAGCACCAATCAGGAGGAACAACCCACCCTCACCCCTCCCTGGCTAGGTCTGTTCTAGCATGATCAGCAAGTCTAGAATGATGAGGATGGGGGCTGTAGTCAGTATTGCCTCATAACGTTAATGGGAGGTTGTCTTGTTACAAATGTACACAGAACAGTTGCCGCTTGAAACTGATTTTTTTAAAAAGAAACAGTTCCTTTTTTGACCAGAGAATGTAATATTGATACTAGTTTTAAAAGACTTCTGTTTTTGTCAGGACTACGATTTGCTATGTGTGTGAAGGACCCACATCAAATGTAACAATCTTAATCTGACATGAAATCAAAGCATTGGCAGAACAGAGGAAATAGCGGGGTGTCTACTGCAAAATGAAGTCAAATGTAATTTGCTAGGAATTGCAGGCAAGTGCATCAGTATGACATGCCACGGTGTAATTTCCTCGTATCTTTTTTCAGCTTTAGATAAATTCTAAGTTGATACAGTGACAGCTGAAACAGTCTTAAGTGAAAAGAATGCCACAAACAAAGTTGCTTTCCACTTAAAGTTGGCTTCCATAAATAAAATAAACTCGACTCCATTTGTCATAACCACACCACGAATTCAAAACTGTTTTTCATACGACATTTCGGATTTAAGAAGATAGTAAACAACACTTACATCAATATTCTAAGTAAATATTAGCCATCTTATATTAACACAATTAATATGGAGATCATAAGGTAGTGAAGACATGCCTATGTGTGTGATCTGACATGACAAACAGGATAGTTGTATTGATTACTTCGAGTGGACATGTTGTGAAAGGGGCAATTAAGCATGAGATATGATGTGAAATGTGACAGTCCATAATGTCTATGATGGTCAAAGCAATACGATCTCAACCAAATCATTGGACATGATGAAACATTCCCGAGTCTTGTAACTTTTTCAAATGTCGGCATGCTTCCAAAAATTGGGCTTTTCAAATTCCACATTTTGTTTTGTACAATTTATTCTCAGTTTCTTCAAACAAGAATAAGCCGAACTTTGCTCAAAGTCAAGTTATGCATTTGATAGGTGTTATGACGTCAGTCAATTACGAATGTAAAGAAAACTATCCTGCTAAATCCAATTTGTTTCTTTTAACTTTTCAGTTTTAGTTTTTATCATAAGCGTGATAAAAGCAACACATTCCGAAACTGCATCAAAAGGAAAAGGCTTCGTGCGCATGATGAATCGTTCCATGAACTTCTTGAGTTGTAGGCAAAATATGAACAGCTTTGTGTGCCTGTTGCCAAATGTACACAGTGTAAAAAGTGCAAAGTGGGAAATGCTTAAACAGTTGGAAAGATTTATCTATCATCTTAGTCCGAAGCCAGAAACTTGTTCCAGCAAAGGCTGATTCAATTTGTCGACATTGTCGGGTGTGTCAGATAATGAAGCGAACAAATTGGCCATTGCTTGAAGGAACAGGGGAGGCAAGATTGGGTCTCATGGGAGGAAGCCAGCATCAAATAGGGTATTTCAGCAAAGCCACTGATGATCAAGTGCTCCCAGATAAGGGATTGTTCAATATTCCAAACGCAGATCTCATCACAATGAGCAGAAACTCCCCTAAAGAAATGCACGCGGGTCGTTGCCTTGGAGGGTGAAAGGGAACATCCCAGATCTTCTGTGTATAAGATAAGATACTGTGATGTAAATGAAATGTCTGAGTGTAGTCAGTGGTGGGAGATTTAAGACAGGACACTTGGGGATGTGTAAAACGGGAGGGAAGAAAGATGAATTGAAGAAGAGACTTCCTTTGGTACACAGTAACAAGTTTAGAAATTGAAGAGCTTGGAGACCACTGATCGGGAACTTGGCAGTCTTGGCGCATTCCGACAGTGGTTGTGCTGCTGCTGCTGGTTGATATGATCAATTCTTCGCACCATCCGTGGCGGAGGAATATCAAGGGAAACTAACAACCAATAAGGAAAGGGCAGTGTAGCAAAAGTTGTCCTTCTTGTGTAAATCACACACAAGTGCGCGACTGGAAGGGGGACGGAGTGGACCTCCAAAAGAACATACTGAGAGAGGTCTTCGTTGGAAAAGTTAGCCCTCACCATCTTAAAAGGGCAAATTTTACACCAAACAGCTTGTAACTTAAAACAGGTAGGAGTTTTTGCAGCTTCATTCTCTTTGTCTTGTTTTTTACGTTTCTTGGAACTTCTATGACTTACGTGCGCGATATAAAGCTGCAGCAAGTAGCTCTTGTTCAAATGCGCTTCGTATCTGTATGCGACAAACTTGCAGAACAGGCGCAGTTGCTTTTTTTTTCTTGGGAATTCAACCAGGTGAGTTTTATTTCACTTTGCTCTTTGTCAAAAAGTTCTTTACTACACAGAAAAAGAGACAGATTAGAATTTACTGTCTTTGAAAGTGATCAGCTTCATCGCAAAGAAACAGAGAACGCGGGTGTGCGTAAGAATATAACAAGCGTCTTAAGATCCCCTCCAAGTAGTCGACAAGAAAAGACTACAGCGGGAGAGCTTTGCGAGAAATCCATGCGTCTCAGCGAGTCGATACGTTACAGAATTAATTTTTTTCTCTTCTTATTTGCTCTGGAATTTCAAACAGTAAGTGTTTGATTAGTGGGCTGTGTGTTCAAGAGTATCACCTGACAAGCCTACATTTTCCATGCAAGAGAGTCGATATTGCAGGGAAGATAGAGGCGTGATGGTTTCTTTAGGCAACCGAAGTATGCTTTGTGGTGTTTTGCGGCTTTGTTTTCCTCGCTTACAGGCATGAAATATTAAGCATAAGTATAAAGTAACATCGTATCATTTTGATGATAGAGTCACTTTATTCTGGAAATCGGTAATACGTTGCTAGCAAGGATATCTTCCTGAAAAGTTAAAACGCGAATAAAGACACCACCGCTCATTTCTGCTGGAAAGGGATATCCTGGTAACTTTGGCAATGATCAAAGAGTGTTTCGCGAAGTAGTGGCCCCAAAAACGGCGCAAATTATCAATTTTTGGGACTATTCTCTTCAAATTGGCTGCATGTACATCAAACTGAAATCACCGATTCCAGGCCTCTTTTCTATCTTTTCAACATTCATATTTGCACACATACGTACCTTCGCATGGTCACTTCACAGATTTGACAATAAACAATAAACATTAAAATTATAGTTTCAGGCTCACTCTGCCATGCGAAGTAAATTCTAACACCGTTCTGCATAGCCTTGATTTCATTTGAGTTTGATTACATGAAGGACACTTCGTCGATGTTTAATGGGTGGAAAATAATGGGAAAATTACTTGATAATGAATATCTTTGTTCTTTTGTTGCCGGAGGCCAGTGACTTTTTCGTTCTATTTGCTCACTCCTCTTCCGTATAATACAAAGAAATCTTGTGTGTTTTGCAGAAAACAGCTGAAACGTAACACTCTCCGATCTAGGCGAACCCGCTGAGCAAACAACAGAACTTCTGAAACAGGTAAGTTAGAAAATGTACTTTTGCGTGTAAGTAGTGTGCAATAGTAACATTTTAATTAACTGGGTGCTGGACCAAACTCATAAGTTTTCAAAAAATGCCAAGACGTCTTTTTCCAACTGTTGTAAATTAAAATTCTCGTGTTCTAAATAAAACACAGTCGAAGCAAATGTTAACATGTCTGTACAATACTGTGTATTTATAAATGTTATGTTTGTAAAATCAATGCATCTCATTTGAAAATGAAAAAATCCTCAAACACTGTGAAGTTTTTGCAACGAGGAAAACTTTTGACGCCTATTCCAGTTCTTTTATAGACTGTAATTTTCTTGAAAGAACCCAATTTTGCTGGCAAATAATTCAATAGCTTAATTAAACCTAAAGTGTGGAGATTTCTTTCTGGCTTCTTCGTCTTCATTCGATGTGCATGTTTTTCAATCGTGGAGAAGTTGCTTGGTCTCGGAATTATCTCGTTTCCAAATCGTTGTCAAGGATATTGACTCGGCTGTTGAGGCCTTGTTGAGACCGACACTGTCAAACAAACATTACATTGCTGCCGTGACAAATGCATTTCTTCCCTTCCTTCAGACTCTCGCTTCCGATACAGCATTAAGATTTACAGCTGCGATTCTTAACAGCTTCGCCTTTTTCTCCAGAGAAATACAGGTTGTGGGAGATTCAGGAAAGTTACTAATTGACCAAAATGTCTTTTTTTTCTTTCGTGTGAAATGGACGAAAGTTTATTTAAAAAGAAGGAAATAGGAACTGTTAGACATCTTCATTGTAGAATCTCTTTGAAAGAATTCATCAGTAAATCTATACAGCTTTGCAAAAGGGTCGTAACTGTTAAGGCGCTCGATCTCCTCCTAAGTCTTTCAATTAACGCTGATCTAAGCCAGCTCAAGTGACAGTCAATTGGCTTGTACTCGAGACTTGAATGTATCACTTAAACATGGCCATTGACTTGGATGTCACATCTTTTTCTCGACAAAGCTGCAGTCCTCATGACAAAGCTGTTATCATAAGCTACAAAATAATTATTTAAGATTCAGTTATTAGCTAGAAATAATACGGAAATATAATCCTCTGATACATTTGTTGTTCAGATGATTTATTGTTTTTCTGGTATGGACAGGGCTGATTGCCTGAAACTACCACAACAATTTCACGTATTACCCTTTCTGAACTAAGAACAATAAATAAGTTTGTCCACATGACAGGTTTTTTTCCACGGTCAAGCAGGAAAATTATATTTACGACGTAGATAGTACACTTCACAGAAAGAAATACAAGAGGAATTATATTTTCACAAATAACAGTTTGGATCTATTTCTTAAACATAGTTTCTGTAATCATTGATGAAGGAAAGAAAATAACCATGCCTACATGTAATTTCTTCACAGGGAATGTGTTGTTATAAGCAAATCCGCAGAATGCGAAAAGTAAATGAACAGTCGAAAACACTCCAAACTGACTAGAAAACTCAATTGCAGACAGACTGAATAGTGAGAAAATGACATGCAAATTAAAGCTTGGGACTTTTGGGGAGGAACAGCGTAGGAACACCATGATTAGATTGTATCTATTTTCTGCGCTCGATGAGCTCGGCATCCCCTCGGTGATTAGAGGCCCTGCAGGCGAATCTGCCTGCACCTACTCCTACTGCCCTTGTAAGCCATTATAAAGTCAACTGGAAGATGTTACCCATCCTCGGCAGCCTTTATCCTTTAATCTTATTGAATAAACTCAAACTGCTGCCGAATTTCATTAGTCAGTTTTTCTGTGTCACGTTGCGCAGGCAGTTAGGCTTATTTATTACACCCATCAAGTTGTGATGTCCTTTTGAATTACAACAGGTAGAACAGGAAATGTTAACTAAAACTAGAAGGAAATAACTCATAATGTTGTATTGCGCTCCATTTTTGTACATGGCTACACATTTATTCGGGTTCAATTTAGATAAGAAGATCACAAACCACAAGAGACATAAACAACAAAAAGCTTAAACCATTAATGTTTACATAATAATACTGATGTCTTCATCCTATCGGCAGGGTTTTGAAAAAGAGCTGTTTCTTTGTTTCATTTTTTACAAAATACCTCACACATAATAAAGTCTGCATAATATCTTCAATCCATGTGAAGTTGCGATGCCTACAAAATTATTTGCCAACGTAATTACATCACAGGGAGAAAAGAAACTCTTGTGAATATGAAATAAATTGTCTTTCATCTTGTTCCAAATTACAATAGGAAAACCCATTCGGGAATATGCGCTCCTCGCAAGCCTTGCTGCCAATTATCTGCAAGGTAGAAATGTCCACGACGACATGAAAAGGCCTTATTTGAACTTCAAAGCTGACAATTTATGCATGTTCACAGGCTTCCATGGCCCATAGGTTATTTCTCGACATGGCATTTTTATTTCCACCTTGATAATGTGTTCTTAAATGGAACGTATTATCACAGAAACGAGACTTTTCAGGCCTGGTATGTGGGAAATCTTTGATGTGTGCAGTGAATATTGGAAATCAAAGGAAGAGAAGGATTTTTAACTGCCTTTACGTGCCAAGATAGCCATTCTTGGATACATTGAACAGATCTAAAGAAACTCCTTTTCTGTTGCCTCTCCTCCTGCCTGATTAAAAGCAGAGCAGAAAGAACACTTTGGTATTATTTTCACAAAGAATAAAAATGAAAAGATTATGGCAGTACTAATTACCTTGTATAATGGAAATTGTCACAAAAAATTTCTATTCACTACTCTTTCGTCTTCGGAAATGCTAAGATATCTTCTTTTCCAATAATGATTCAGGCACAAACTGTGGAATTCCCACGTACAAGGATGGTAACCATATGAAACCAATAAGAATATTGCCATGATAATACAAAGTGTTTTTTCTACTCTACTTGAAGGGGCAGTTTTTTGGCCTTGGTTGGTTCTGGTTTTGGAAGAAGCCAAGACGTGTTAAGAAGAACAAGGAGAGAGCACAACCAGTTAACCTTGTGTATTGGAGTGTGTTTGACCACCAGAAGCTGTCTCCCTGAGAAAGCACCAAGCCGCCTACCGCCCTACGTCTTCACCAGCCTCGGCATAAAGAGTGCAACAACGCCCACTTTAAATTGATCACCGTCTACACTCGAGTGGCACGACAAAAAGAATTTATTTCTTCCTCTTAGAATAGAAGGTTTTTCCTTGTAGTAAGAAAGAGGAGGATGCACCCCCTCCCCTCTTGCATTTGCAGCTGAATTTCTTTAACAAGAGCAGCTGTTTTAAGTTCCAGAAGAATAAAGGTGTTGTTAATATTGGATGAAAAACGGCGCATATTGCAGAGACAAAGCAGATTAGAAACTGAGATTGGATGTTACATATTCCCTGAGGATTAATGAAACAAACTGCTTCATTGGTGCAAGGCCACAGATCTGTAGACACCCTATAGCCCTTTACCTCTCCTTTCAATGCTTTGGTAATTAAATGAGTTAAATCGAGCGTGCAGTACATTGATTGCCACTTCATCAATATTTCATGGCCGTCGATGTGGCATGGTAATGGGCGAGCATTTACCGCTGTTTGAGCAAACAGGGAGCCCTCTTTAACGCACTTAGGCTGAAGAATAGCATACCGGATACAAGCTTCTTTATGGGCTTCCGATCGCTCTCCCTGCTTTGTGATTAAAACCCTTCTGTGGATACAGACTTGTTTTTACTGCACAAACAGAACAATTATCATTCATTTTCTGCGTTCTTACCATTGACATTGCTTTATAAATTTTTGACGCTCTTCTCCAATCAGTGGCAGATCATTCATTATTCGTATTTAGACGCAGACAAAGACAGAACTCAAGCACAAAAAGTCCGAAGTGTTTAAGTCTGCTTTCAAAAAGGGAAAAATAAGCTTCTGGTTGAAAATTAAAAATCATCATGCCAGTCATACCCTTTACCAATTTTGATACCCAGGTGATACTGGATCGCTTGGGTATCACTGAACGCATCCAGAATCCAGATACCCAACGCAGACTTGTTCTGGTAACAGTCTGTATAGCCTTACTTCTGGATAACATGTTGTACATGGTTATTGTGCCAATTATCCCAGTGTACCTCAGAAGCATAAAGAAATGGGCTCCAGTTCCTGAACATTGGTGGGAGAATTACACCTATGATGGTGAGGACCCAAACTCTAAAACGAAATGGCACCCACATACATTGATTATACACAACCAAGAAGAAGATGCGTCCATAGGAATCTTATTCGCATCCAAAGCAATAGTACAATTGATCGTAAATCCACTATCAGGATCTTTGATAGATAAATATGGATACGATAGGCCTATGTTCTTTGGACTTACCGTTATGTTCTTCTCTACGTCTATATTTGCGTTCGGTAGCAGCTACACTACCTTGTTTGTCGCTCGAGGGTTGCAGGGTCTCGGATCAGCCTTCGCCGACACGTCAGGTTTGGCCATGATCGCCGACCGTTACACAGACGAACACGCTCGTAACAAAGCGCTTGGTATAGCCTTGGCCTTTATTTCCTTTGGTTGTCTATTTGCACCTCCATTTGGTGGTATTCTCTATGAATTTGGTGGCAAGTGTGTACCTTTCTTGCTCCTGGCGTTGATCTGTCTCGTCGATGGAGCACTGTTGCTGATTGTCATGCAACCTGTGAGAAAAGAGAGAGACCTAAACCTAACCCAGGCGGAAGGAACACCCATTTGGAGACTAATTATAGACCCTTTCATAGCAGTATGTGCAGGGGGACTAGTCATGGCCAATGTATCTCTGGCATTTCTGGAACCTACCATCGCTATCTGGATGAAGGATAAAATGAACGCTTCTGAGTGGGAGATAGGAATGGTCTGGCTGCCTGCCTTCTTTCCTCATGTCATTGGCGTGTACACGACGGTTAAACTCATGAAGATGTACCCGCAGAAACACTGGCTTATTGTAGCTGTTGGACTTTGTCTGGAAGGAGTGAGTTGCCTGCTGTTACCCTTCTGCAATGGCTTTGCAGCGGTTATAGTACCAATCTGCATCGACTGCTTTGGAATAGCTCTCGTGGACACTGCCATCCTGCCCACCCTGGCCTACCTGGTAGACGTGAGGCATACATCAGTCTACGGAAGCGTATATGCCATTGCAGACATTTCATACTCCATGGCATATGCCTTTGGGCCCATTGTAGCTGGAAGTATTGTGGCCAAAGTCGGTTTCACATGGCTAAACGTGGGTATATTCCTCAGCAATATCCTGTATGCGCCAATATTTGCAATACTGAGGAAAATTAATCAGTATAAGCCGTTTGAAAACGAGGCAGATGCCATAGTACCTGACGGGGCCCCACAAGGTCAATACAAAACCTACATGATGAGTAGTGAGACAGGAACAACACCCAAAGAGATTCTACCTGAAAAGAATCACTTAGATATGTCTCGCAATATAACGCACCCAGCACAGGAAGGATACCAAGTAGGGTACAACCAAATGCAAGGGCCTGTCTACACTACTCAAACGAACACTGTCCAACCACAAAATAAATTTAATGACTCTGATTCTGACAATGATTTTAGACCTTACAAGTAATGAAAAATAATTATAGTGGAATAATTTATGGTAAATAAAAGTAGAATTCCAAAGAGGATTGTCACAAAAGCAATGTAAGCAGTCATATTAAGGGGCAACTTTACAAAACAACGTTTATCAGAAGATTGAATTCTGCTCTCGCTTAGAAAAAGAACATAAATCAATACTAAAAAAGTAATAGCAGAATAGTAGAATACGCCTTTCTCATTTGAAAAGACCTGTACAGCATTTTTTGTTTATTGTATTGTTTATTGTTAAACCTTTGTGTAAACCTGATAGACAACATTTAACGGCCAGTACTACATATGTAGTTGCACGGTAACAAGTTGACTAGCTACAAAATCTCTGTGTTATAAATCCCTTGCTTTAATATTTTAAGCACAAGTGGCGTTAAAATTCACTTCGTCATCTGTATGTGTTTATTTCCACAAGTCATGGTAACAAAGATACGTACTAATTTAAGTCATTTCTGAGTTACATCAGAAAAATCGACGAAGTTTGTACTTTGAATTTTCCTGATGAATGTACAACTCATTTAAACTTGAAAATGGAAGGTAGATTTGTAGAAAAACTCATGTCATCTTTCATGCCAAGACTTGAACTACTTGGTTTTGTACAGTCTGTATTTCTGCAGCTAATAGATTTATTCTCAATTGACTGAAAGCTCAACTTATGATGAGTAGTTAGAACAAAGTAGAGACACAGTATTATAGAGGTTATTCGATCTCCACTGCTCCCACATACTGCAGATTACTTCATTAAGACCCAGAGATGCCAGCCTAAAATCTTGTTCGACAAGAGATTCTCTTGAATTTCGACAATGCTAAAACGGCAAATTGAGTATTTAAACAAACTGTATAATTCTACCAGACAAGTTGTGCGCTTGTTGGAACATTGTAAATATGATCATCTGTGTTGTAAAGTGAAAAGTTTAACGGACAAGTGGTAGTTTGAATAGTGATAGGACATTGTTTCGAATACATTCCCACTTAGATAGATGAAGAGGAAATAATATTTATTGCTTTACTGTGATAGGTATATCTTTTGTAAGCCGTGTGGACGACTGTTATATTGTTAAGTTGTGTGTAATAAAGTAATAAACTCTTACATAAGTTATTTATCTGCATCATGGTAGTAGTGAAGAAGTAGCCAAATGAAAATGTTGAGCTATTCTAGTTGTTTATCCCATTACAAACACTAAAATATTTAAATTAATTCGAAACATTGTTGAGGTGCTTTTACGTGTAAAGGAAATGATTCGTTGTACATTTTGTTTTCCTTGAAATTAAATAAACAAATCAATGCATGCCAAAATCCATGCTAAAAACGCATCGTGGCTTAGTTCGTCATGTTTTAAATTCTGCAATTTTTGAGGAATTTTTGTGTGTAATTTCCATACTAACTGGTAGCCCTGAAACGATTTTGAGTTTATTGCTGGCTCGATAGAGTCAGCTTATTGATTACAAAGTGGGGCACGTAGTTTTCTGGGAAATGCCTTTTGCAGTTTTATGATAATTAGGCCTATTTTGAGCTGCATTCATTGGTGGGAATTTGTTTACACGAGAATGTTGTCATGATGTAATTTACATGCCAGCAATTGGGTCAACGATGCAACGTCTTTTTTTTACTGTTTTAGAACCACTAAAGCAACGATCTCATTACTCCAGCGTTTCCACTAAAGCTGGAAAAACTGAAAAATCTGGAAAAATGAAAAAAATTTCCAGTCAGGGAAAAGTCAGAGAATTGTAAAATTTTACCAGAAAATCAATGAATTTGTGGTTAGTCAGGGTAAAGTCAGGGAAAATCAGATCAGAAAATATTAACATTACTTCATATGGCAAGTTCAAAAACATTTCTTTGCAGACATTGTTTTGTTGAAGATAATTAGTTCCACATCAGGAAAATATGTTCATTATCACAAAATATTTGGGACAGGATGGAATATAACATTTTAATAAATTTGAATTGTCTCGATATATAGTTGTAGCTTGATATCATAACCCCATTTTAGGTAATAAGTAAATATAAGATATAATTTGTGTTTTTGGGGCCTGATATATAGATGTCAGGGGAAAATAACAAAAATACTAGAAAAGTCAAGGAATTTCATGAGAAGGAAATGGTGAGAACCCTGTTATTCAGTGTGAGCATTGCCAAACTTAACTTGAAATAATACCCTCATGTGACGGTTGAAAGTAGACGGCTTTTAAACATAATTGCTGGTGAAGACGCATTTTTGTCTACTTGTGTCCAATATTTCAGAAAAGGTGTGATTATCTGAGAGGAACACTAGAGCGTGCTTTAAACTAGGTAATTCAACCTCTGCTTTGGTGATTATTGTTAAGAAAACACCTCCGAGGTGGTGGAGTGGCTGAGTGGTATACAGTGCTGTGCTCGCCATACAGTAGGTTGTGGATTCCAGCTTTGAACTTCCACCAATGCTTGTGGACACATCTGCAAGTACATGGATCAAAAAGGCTTGGCTTCCATGCTGACCTCTATACAGTCAGCAGGTGTCACACCAGAGGTGAATTTGAGGATCACATAAGTGAGAAAACATGCAAAGCAATCCACCCTGGCTTTGAAACCCAGGGCAGACATCACCAAATGTCCAAAACAGGGGTATCAGTGGCCCCACAAAAAGGACTTATGTCCTCCAAAACATTTTAAAATAAGAAAAGAAAACACCTGCGACACAAGCATCCTCGGTGGTTTTCTCAGCAAATAATCACCTCAGCATCTGGTATTATCCTTTACGTAAATCTTGCAATACATTAGCCTTATACATTTTGTAGGTACGGGACAGTTCGATTATTTGCACTGGTTTATTTTCAATTTCTATCAGTAGTAACCTCGATGCAAGGTTAAATCAATCGGGCTTTATGAATGCCCAATTTAACATACAAGGATAAATGGATTTAATACATTGATCTTCCATACATTATTGACCACTGAAAATTTGATACATTCCTTACCTAAATTACCAGTTGACTTTGAGACAGGCTATACTTATAACGTTCAGTTCACTGAAAACACTTGAAAGTCAAACCAAAGACACACACGCATTTAATGTGAAAGAAATATTTAAGCTAAGCAATTCTCTGTTCATTATCTAACCCCATGGTAATAATGGAGACAATCCAGGGCTGGTTACATGCAATCTAGACACACAAGTGGACTTTGATTAGCTTTCGGTGGGTTCCATAATTACGTCAATTGGTGCATCGGCGGAGTCGGCTTCGTCATAATTTTCTCCATTATCAATGCTGACAGTATAAATCTAATGAAAAGTGCTGAACAACAGTTAACTGGGAACACTGAATACAAAATTAGCTTTGATTTTTAAATTACCTCTTTTGCCGGCGGACTCGATATTGACAAATCGTTTAGTGTTTCGTACTGAGAGAACAGTAGGCAGAATTTTTTTTTTCAAAATTCCATTTCCCCTCGACAGAATATTGACTTGATCAAGTGAGGCGGCTAATATTACGGCCAGGCATTTATATTGACTTTCATTGTTCGATTTCAAGTAACGCTTGGTACATTGAGAGATGTAGAATACTCCATATTCTGGCTGTTCTTGTTGCAATATCAAATATAGAAATAATCTTGTGTTACTCAAGCGGAGTATTGACGACAAAACGTACATGGAAAGTTGACTCCTGAAACAGCAAACCACAGTTAATAATGACGTTAGGCACTAAACTATCTAGTTTTTCCATTTAGGTTTTGTTAAATTTGTCAAAGTTTTTGAAATATTGGTCTTCTTTTTAAACAAATACAGGTATGAATTATGTACCTGTGTCCACGTAGAAATATATACCTATACAAAAAGTTTCAAAATACCAGTACTAATTACTACTTGTATTATATAATTACAAATACTGGTATCAAAATTTTTTTAACAAATTCAACAAATTTAAGATACAATTTTAAAACGGAAAAAACTCAAGTGACCTCTCTCTCAGGCTTATATTTGAGCTATACAAGTTTGAATATGTCCGTTCAACACTTGGGATAGAACATATGAATTCCTATGACAACGGACAATCCTTTCAGTCAGGTCCATCATTGACCCTGGAGGACAGATAATAGTCGCCATGATTAGCCCTTTGCTGCTCTGGGTTCTCGGGAATCAACAACAGGGAAAAGTGGATGTGTTGACCCTCCCGCCTCATTGAGCAATCAGCAGAGGCTAACAGGAACGTTTGACTAGCAGTAATGAGACATTGTTAATTTTTACAGATACGGTCAGTCTGATGCAATTTAATTGTTCCTTTTTCAAGTTTTGCAACCATTTGAAAATAAACGCCAAGAACTTGTGATATGTTGCTTCTTTTATAATCTGTATTAGATACTAATTTTTAGTTACTGTTGATGGATTTTTAGAGTCCTTTTAACAAAGTGAGTTGTTAGATAAATATGTTTATCTGCGAGAGAATTTGAAATATCTGGTTGGTAGCAGCTAATAGATCCGTGATCACTTAGATGGAAATAAAGCCAAACAATAATTTCACCTTTTTTCTGAAAATAAAGCGGATTATCATGGAGATAAGCCAGATTTAGTCGGCATGAAGCTGTCATGGATAATTGCGAATGGCAACTTTATTACAATAATCATTGCTGATGGATTTTGCTTATTCGTGCTGCGGTGTAATAGTTTTCTATTACAATTCGACCTGGATTGATTTTTATCAAAAGAAAAATCAAACAAATATTTTTTGCATGAAGATCAATAAGTTTCCGGTGAGTTTAGGTATTTTTATTTTGTTCGCCATCTTAAGAGAAGAGAAAATCGAAGAGGCATTTTATTATTTTTGTAAAACACAGAGTGCGAGGGGTGACAGTTCTGGCGAGTAATCTATATCACCAGTTTTGTGTTCCAGGCGTTCATCAAATCGGTGAACAGGGGTTGACATCGTACAGGACTTCCAGGTATAGGTACAGGTTTAAAATAACAATTACTTTTGATGATTAAGCCCTATCAAATTATGTAAAGCGACATAGACTGTCTTACATTCTCTGATTCAGAAAAATATGTAAAGTTCTACAGTTATTTTACCTGAAGCATATGCTCGGAGTATTCCCTGGTTTTGACATTCCCATGTCAGAGCCATGCCAGTCGCCAAGAGTTGCACTAAAATGTGACAAAGCAAGCAAGACCACCCAACCTAGGATTTGAAACCCACGGCAGACGACACCAGAAACCCAAAACAAGGGTTCCACGAAAAGGACTAATGTCCTCCAAGTTTCTTTTATTTACAATATGCCTGTACAAAAACACACACACACACACACAGTAGACAGAAGTATATACTTGCCATACAAAATGTAGCTATGTGTATGCACACAACCCAGATGATTCCTTACATGAATAATAACGTAAATATCTTGTAAAATGATGGCTGAAATATAGAACTTGGTTCACCTCAAAGCAAATCCGGAAAGTAACGATTTTCTCAAAGTTTTCTTTGTGACACACATCTCCAGCAAACCACACAATCAACACAGCTATTGACAAGCAATTCGATTTCTTACATAGAAATAGCATCGGGGTAGAAAAAGATCTACATGTATACCTAAGAGACAAAAACAGAAACAGCAAGAAAACCTGACAGGAAATATGGATTAGAAACACATAATTTCAATACAAAAAGTACAGAGAATTTCCACTTTCTTGACATTGTATTAGCAGTTGCATTTTCATCTCTCATATGGTCATATGGAGATATAATACGCTCTATTCTATTAATCTACACTTCCTGGGTAACAGTTCGTCAAGGAAGAATCCTCTGCAATGTATTTCTCAAGCTCGTTGAGTTCAATGATGTTTATTGGTGCTCGCGATAAGAAACTCCAATCTTGGCACGTTCTTATTCTTTTGTATATTCAAAACAATTTCAAAACAGAACACGACTTCAATGAATTAATTGTAAATAAAAAGATTTTTTCTTGTCTCCAATTTATTGTTTTGATTTCTTTGTCACCGTTCCCATTTTGTTTTTGTGTTTTTGCAGGTCGTGCCAAGTAAGACGGTTGAGAAGTGTTGACCACGCTTGCAGCAGCTCGGCGCTTAGGCTGCAGAGTAGCGGGCGCAGCTGCTGCCAGCATGGCCGAGACCTCTGTAGATAGCGCCGCAACAGCTCCGGATCCCCCTTCCGTATTGAAACATCACCCAGTGCGCCAGTATGTTCAGCGGGTCGCCTCCAAAGACATCGAGGATTTTCCACAGTTTGATCTGAAGGTAAAATTTACAAATATCAAGAAGTGAAATCATTTCCCACACTGGCGATTGAGTCGACTGGGGAGTTACCCTGATGTAATATATACGTTGCCCTTTCAAAGGGTGAAAAAGGTGACTTTATGAGAAAACATAATATTATGTAGAAACCGAAAACAAAATTTGTGACTTTCAGCGTTTGTACTCCACGAAAATATTTAATCTTGATAGACCGAATTACCAAATTTGTACAAAAATGTTGCTTCACAATAATTCAGCTTTGCTAAAATAAACAAGTCAAGATAATGTTTCGTAGGGGGTTGGGTCTGTAAATTCCAGTCGTGTAGAAAAGCAGACCAATAGATTGCCACTTGCAGGTCCAAAGTGGTCTCTGAAGGAATGCTTCATTTGTAAAGAACCTAAAGGAGCGGAAACTTTTCTCCTGAAGCTCTGTACTAAGCAGGAAATATTCGTTTACACACACTTCCATTGCATATTTTGTATTAATTCAGCACAGCTTCCAAAATAAGTACATGATAGAAAATATACAAGTACAGGTTATTAAACCATTGGAATAAAACTATACATAATAAATAATTCTTTCCATTTTTCATATCCGTTGATCAAAGTTCGCCTCTCACGATCTGTACGTCACTCGGTATTACCTGGTAGATCTAATTATTCAAAAGAGAGCTTGCCTTAAGATGTAAGTGTTCGATGAAAATATCCCATTGTTTTTATCTAAAGTTATCAGATGATATTTAGGTTTTAACCAAAGGATATTGAATTTGCATGCGCCTATTTATTTCATAAGAGTGAAAAGATATTTGTCAGGAAATAAAAGTCTAAGAGTCAACATATTATGCTATAAAGTCAGGAAATAAAAGTCTAAGAGTCAACATATTATGCTATAATTTTGCCATAAATAAATGATTTGATTAAATTACAAACTACTAAGATAAGCTTTTGTGATAACGTCTTGGAAATGATAATTCTGCATAATGTCCAACGGAATGTTCGATGATCAATGTGATATCATAAAGACGAGGCAATCAATTGGCTGTTGGTTTGGAGCAGCTCCACAAATACGATGGATAGCATGTGACAATTATCACTTTTCGTAGAGAAAGAGTCACCATGCTGAAAGGAATCAAAAATTAGTGCGGCAAGAACTTCTATGGGATTTCAATGTCAATGTGTATGGGCATGCAAATGTATAGGTTTGGAAGAGTAGTGCATTAGTGTGGTGTTGGAACCAAAGAAACATCTGCTTTGGAATTTTCATGCGCTTTATATAATTTGTTATCTTTCCACTGTTAAAAACAAAGTATAAATTCGTTATTTTGTCCCTACAATTGCCAGTGTGGGTATTACTAGTGGTGATTCACAATTACTTCAACCCCAGTACTCAGAGAAAATTTCACACAACCATAGATGGATCTGGTCGTAGCCGAGAAATATTTGCTCTAATGGTGCAGGATGGTGACAACGTATACATTATAATAATACATTATGATGGCCTGGAACGCAATTTACAGCCAACTCACCGCCAAGATTTTTACACTCTTCCAACTTCAGGGGAGGTTCTGAAAACGAGGCAAAATTTTCCTACCCCTGATTATTGTGTCCACGTACTTCCTGTGTGGTAAATATGCGTCATTCGAACTTGTTTCTGGTTTAATCTAGACAACATTACACGCAAAACCTGAAATTGGTGGCGTGGAACCAAGTAGGAACTCTCGTCTTCGGTGTTGATTCATGTCTATCCACGGTGTTATTAGTATGGGAAAATATAACTCTGAACAGCAGATCTATTAATAACCTGGAAGGCTGTATATTTTACAAAATCAAAACAAACTTTTCCTAAAGAGTAAATGAAAACGAACGAAGATGAATAAACGGAAAGACGTCGAAGCAAAATATTGATCACAAATTTAACTCGAAGAAAATTATCTGTGGTCCATGGTAGAATAGAAAGCAACAAGGCAGTCCTGAAGCTGCGTCAAGAACTAACGGAAATTACCTCTTTACCGTCTGCCTACCAGCTTTCTCATTCATATTCATGTTCCTTCTAAGAAACAACAAGGGGGTCGAACTACTTTTCCTGCAGCAAGGTGACTTTCAAAATAACCTTGAGACATTTTATTTCAATCCCAAAAAGGACTTATGTTTCTGATAATGAAAAATTTCCTGGGTGATCTGAACCAGGGAACTGGACATAATTGATAGTATTTTCAGATTTCTGTGGGCTGGAAAAAGAAGAGCTGTAAAATGTCAGGGCTAATAATCTGATTTGTAACATAATTTACCTAATCTAAGATCAAAGCAAGTCGAGTACTAGTAAAACATTCGTATTCCTTCCACCTACCGAGAAAATTAAAACACAAACGTTTCAAGAATATCTTTTGGTTGATCCCATTGGCGAGAATAGCTGGAATATATTCCTAATTAGCGGCACGTAGGGTATATTAAGGTATTCCCTTGGTCAGAATTAGTCCACCTGTAGCGAAATAAGTATGAACAAAATCTAAATTAGAAGGTAATCTTTCCATATTTGAGCAAAACGGAACTTTACAAAATGGTTTCTATTTCAAGGATTTGTGGACAGGCACATTTGAAAACTCTTCCCAGATCGACCGGACGGTTAGATTATAAGTTGGTAACATTGATTTATTTGGACATAAACGGTTTCAACCTATCATTCCTCATCCTGCGAAATGAGGGATATTGATAGCTTACTCCTCAAAACAATTTATAGATATGGTAACAATCAATATTTCTTATTTTCATAATTTGATAATGATTACTGTAGAAATGACTAAACATGGAGCAATGTAGTTGAAGATTTGTGAGGAAAGCATCTAATTCTGATAAACTCAGACTGGTACTATCATGGCATGGTTGTTCTACAGATTACTGAAATATATCAAGAAACCAATGCTGACGTCATCCGAAGTCTAAAACAGGGGTACAGCTGTAATAGCGGTTCTTCACTAATCAGAAGAAAAGCGGTTAAAATGGAAATATCTGAAGGTTTTATCCTTCAAAAATGTCCTTATCATGAAAAAAATTAAAATATTTTTTCAGACTTTCACGTAAAATAAATGGATTTAGACAATATGTTCAGTTTACAAGTCTTTGGTTTACTCAGGAGAAAGGGATTTTAAAACTGTGCAAATTTTGTGTGGATCCATAACATCTTTTTTCACTGTAAAATTTGACCACTCTTTCTGGGTTCGGTGATGCTGGCTTTTCTGTAAGGAATAAATACATGACTTTGAAAATACATTTCACTATCGAAGCCAATCCCGTCGGATTACTATAAAAGTATCAGTGATTGTGGTGTTCTTCTGACGCACGTTTTATTTGTAATCGTAGGCTGTACACGAGAAGACATTTTCCACTGAGGGTTCAAAAATACAGTGGAAACAAGAACTCTAACCTTTCCAAAATTAGATTGCGAAATAGAAGTTGATTGAATACAGCAGTAAGAGAAGGGAACTGTTTGTCCCACACGCGACTTGCCGTGATGGATGACTGAACATTGAACTACTTTCGATCATGCACCCGTTGGTTTTTATCTGATATGGGAACCTGATGAATTAATTTTTGATAGTGAAATGACTAATGAGGCGCTTCTAAACTCATACGCTCGAGAAGCTTATCTTTTTAAAAACGATATGTCATGTGTAATACAAAGTGTACAAAAAGATTGCTTAGTGCGACTAACAAAAAAAATTAGAATAATATCCGAGAGGTAACGGGAACACATGCGACACATTACAATACAATCTCATTGATATTATGTATCATATTTGGAAAGCTTTCCCTAGTAGTAGGTAGTCAGAGCTCCTTCCGGTGCTAGTGAAATCGACAAAATTTCTGAAAATATGGAACTATATTATGTACCTTGTTGACAGGTCTTGTATCTGTAACAATACAAAACACATTCAAGACGAATAAAATCAATATGAACTCACAGGCTAAGTTGGGAAGATATGTGAGTCCCAGCAGAACGGTTGCAGGGCTGTAGACCCTTTCGGAGTACAATTCTGTGTCAGCTAATGATCAATCAAATACTGTAAATCGTTTCTCCGTCTTTTTCTTTTGAAGCATTTCTAAAACTTTTAATTTCTTCTATCTCTAATTTGGATTCGGAGTCGGAGTTTGGCTTGGGTATCAATGTAAATCTATTATTGAAAAATAATTTATGTACTAAAATGATTGAATGTAACTCCGAATTTATGTTTTATTATAAATAGTTATATGTGAAGTAAATATACACAAAAAATCGATTTCCAAAGATGAATTGTCAGGCTGGTGGGGACAGCCAATGATTGAAAGAATATTTTTTTGTTTCTCGGAAATTAAAGTGAAAAACGCTCACCAGTCGTCTAAAGTTCTCATCGAATTCCAAAGCAATGCTTTGAGGTCAAAAATTTCTCAAACAAACTTGATTGCCCCAAAATACAGTACGTGAATATAATAAATTTCTGGTTTATTCAATAATCATTGTTTGGACAAAAATCAAACATCCAGGTGTCAGCTCTTTTATTTGTTTGTTTATTTTTATCACATTCATATTTCAATCAGACTTAAACCGTCCTACAAACTAATGAATTAAATCCTCTTTTTTAAATCTGTATACTTTGATTTTTGTACTGTTTTTATTGTACCTCATTGTCTTTTCGAAGGAAGCTAACCGATGTTTCCTCGTCTAAGTACTGTTATCATTTTAGCACATTTTTGCCTACAGAAACAGCTCAAAGTATTTTCTCACAGCCATCCACATATCTTGAAGAATTCCATCTTTATGCAACTCATGTCGGATTTCCTCAGAATGAATCAATACAATGTTATTAGACGCAGGGAGATAGGTTGCAAAAGAATCAGTCCAATGTTGGTATTTATTATGGAGAGGTCGATATTTGTGACAAGTCCGAGAGATGGGTGGGTCCCTTAAGACCACATGCGGACTTCCAAATTAGCAAATCGAGTCAAAAGTCACTCTTCACTGAATATTTGTATAAAGAAGTTAGACTTACGTAATCCCACTAGATGACTATGGAAAAACATTTAAAGACAGCTCATTGCGAGTGCAAACAAAGTAAATTTATTTCTTTTCAGCTGTGGTAGATATTTCTCTAGTATGAGGCACCGCTGATTAAATATTTGTCCTAAAGAAATACACTTCCAGTTTCCAATTTCGCAAATGTTGCATGGGAAGAGAAATGGTGTGACACACAAATCTATAACTTAATTTGGACTTCCTTTTCATATTTATTTAATCAATGTGTGAACAAAAACATGCCATCTTAAATATAAAACAGACATTAGGAAGTTTACACAAATACTTTACACTCTGTGAAAGTGGATAAATTTGATTAGGTCTTTTATGGATGGGAACAAATTTTATGGCGCCTGTGTTGATCATCAACGAAATTGGTAAAGCTAGAGTACATCCAACTGGTAAATTTCCGTCATGAGCAGGCAATAAAGAGCTTCATTGGAAGCTATAAGAGATTTAGACCCCAATGACTATAAACTTTCATGCTCAGTCTCATATGGGATTAGATGTTGGAGGAACATGCGACAATTAGATAAAATCTCATCGTTTCCAGGACTAGACTCGGCAATGGGATCCGAAAAACTGATCAGGATCACATCCTTGCATACTTATTCATTGTTAAATATTTGAATGAGAGTAGATTCTGGAAGTTGGGCAAAACTAGACGTACAAATGTACATGCTTCAGAAATACATGAAACCACATTATTTCAGTCCCAGGGTCATTGTTTGAATGTCAATATCAGGATGTATACTTCACGATAACATGAAAAAATATAGAGAAAGCCCAAGTCAAATTTATTAGTAGAAAATTACCCTTTCGACTGTTAGATAAGTAACGAGCAGGAATGATTATGACGGACATCTGCGGTTGACCTAAATGCTCTCATATATCCATCTAAATTTGTTTTTAGCTTGGAAATTAAATTTATACAAATATATAACAGAAGGAAAATGAACATCCACACTGTCAAAGAATTGTTAAAGAAAATGTATCAACGAGACCATTTAGTATACAGATAAAGCACGAGGTAAGGGCATTCTCAAAGAGAATGCCCGCACCAAGGGCTTTATCGTATGGAAAAACTGACATTTTAATTGCTATTTGTCATTCGTTCCATTCGTGCCATTCGTGGTCATTGCGTTTGTCCTGTTTCTACTCAGTGGAGGGTTTT